>VDFB02201067.1:0-18476 GCA_007258455.2 Sequoia sempervirens | reverse complement strand
AGCTAGAAGGATTGCCCCTAGGCCTCCTATGCCTTTTTTCCTTGATATTCATCCTCCTACAACTTTGCCAACACCTCAAATAGCCCCTTTACCAGCTGTTGTTAGCCCAAAAATTGTTGCCCAAGGACCATCTCAAGAGTTACAAGAGATTAAAAGTAGCCAACAAAAGATTGAAAAACTGCTTCAGACTTTTGGAAATGAGCTAGTAAACATTAAAAAACAACAATTTCAAGGTTTCAAGCCTTGGCAGCCTCAAAATCAAGGTCAAGGTCAGCCATTTCAAGTTAACAAGAAACCATATCAAGGAAACTTCCAAGGTGCATGGAAAAATAAAAATCTGAGGCCTTTTCAACCATACAGTCCAATTCTAATCAGTGCAGCCAGAGATATGGTACTTGTTCAAAACAACCTTGTAGCAGAATATGAGTGGTGCTATCCCTGCAACTAGGCCCATAATCAAAATACATGTTTAAATGGCGTCATCAATCAAGCATTGATGGTTCAAAATGTTTCGGGTGTGCAAGACGTGTCTAATGGTGAATCATCCCAATAGCAGGAGCTCCCTGCAAGTGACACAACTCTCTTGAATTGGCAAGGAGAGGAGTTTTGTGGAGTAAACAGTGATAGCTCTCTAATAGTAGCCAACACCCAAGCCAAAAAGAGAGCTTTCAAGATTGGACAAGCAACAAATAAAGACAAGGAAGTTGTTGGACCTTCCAATCCTCATGTAACACACATTTTGCAAAGAAATTCACAAGGCATCGGTGGTGGACAACTTGGGAACCAACCCCAACCAGCCCACTTGTAGATAGACCCTGTTGTTGCAAGGACCCATCAAAAGGTAAACGCTGCCACACCCTTCAACATTATTGAATCCATGAAAAAGATGAATGTGAATATGTCAATGTGGGATTCCTTATCTATCCCTAGTCAAAAAGACTTGTTACAATATGCCTTAGTTGATTTAAGTGTTTCAAATGATGTGCTAGTAGGTCAAGTCAAGGTTGTCTTGAAAAATGCACCTCAAGAAAGTAGTAAACAACCAAGTAAGGATGTCAAACCACCCCCATTCTATCTGTCCTTGATAATAGGAGATAAGTTAGTTCACAATTGCATGGTGGATTTAGGGGCAAGTAGTTCTATCATGCCCAAACAGATTGCTGATAAGTTAGGACTAAAATATCAGCCTCTTGAGAAAGGATTTGTCCAACTTGATGGGACAACCATTAACACTGTAGGTGTTATCAAAGGTTTAATACTTACCCTACATGCTTGCCCCAATTTATCCATTCCCCAAGACATTTCAGTCATTGACTTACCACCACATTTTTCTCTATGCTTGTCAAGAGACTTCACTACCAAGATAGGAGGTTATTCGTCATCAGATTGGTCCCAGATGGTATTCAGAATGAGATATGGGACTAAAGTGGTCATCAAATCTGAGTTACTTGCTAAAGATCACATTGAACCATATGTCCCAAGTGCTATTAATGCTAATTGTGTTGTTTTTGATGATAATGAACTTGCTGCTGCCCAAGAACTGCAAGTGGAAAGCATACCAAATATGCTTTTAAATGAGTGGGCAGCAAAAAATATCATTGACAACCCAAATGATAACATTGAAGAGACTATTTTGGGTGTCTATGTGCTACATGAACTTGATTTAGTGATTCCAAACCTTGAAAAGGAGATGGGACAATAGTTAGAATAGCAAGGTGAAGTGTGGAAGATGTTCTTTGACAGTTCTCAAAGCAAGAATAGTGTTGGTGGGGGTGCAATGCTTGTGTCCCCACAAGGTGACAAATATTACTCTGCTTTTAGATTTTCTTTCTCTTGTACTAACAATACTGCTAAATACGAAGGTCTAATTCAAGGCTTGGAATGGGCACGAAAAAGAGGGATTGGCTGCTTGCAAGTGTATGGTGATACTGAATTAATCGTCAATTAGGTGAGAGGTTTGCATGTTACCAAGAATGATGTCTTAAAATCTTACAAACACATGGTGTGGGATATGATAGAAGATTTTGACGCTTTTAATCTAGTTTCTATTCCTAGGGATCAGAATAGGCATGCTGATAGATTGGCTGCAATAGGTGCTCAAGTTGATATTTCAAGCGAAATTAGGAAAGAAAAGTTGTATCCATATGTTAAAATAGTTATCAGACCTTCTATTCTAGATAATAACGTTCATTGGCAAGTCTTTGAGAGTGATGAATAGGTCTTGAGCTTTATGTTGCAAGAAGATGAATTTGCAGCAGTCAACCAAGAGAAGATCAAGCAACAATATGATGATAAGATCATCCAATTGAAGTCTAACAAACTGCCCAAGGGTCTAGTCACCTTGGAATCCATTTTCAACATGGATGACCAGTTGAAAAAGAGTAAGACCAGCATGCTGGTCAAAGAAGAACATTATGAGGAGCTTGAAATTTTTAAAGGTAAGCTCCTTAAGTTAGTAAAATATGTTCACATGCAGATAGAAAAGCTCTCATTTCTCTTTGTCAAGAGTTTCAAGATGTATTTGCATGGGAATATTCTGATTTAAAGGGTTTTGATCCCCAAATTTCCCAACATACCATAGAGCTTGAGCCAAACTCAAAACCTGTTAGGCAGAAACATAGGCATTTAAACCCCAAACTTAAGCCTCTTATGGTCAAAGAGTTGACCAAACTAATTTAGGGAGACATCATTTTTCCAATTAAACATACCTCATGGGTCTCTAACCTTGTCCTAGTTAGAAAGAAAAATGGTGAGATTAGGTTTTTTGTTGATTTTAGAAACCTCAATAGAGCCTCGTTAAAGGATCATTATCCACTACCCTCAATCGAGCAGATTCTGCAAATCGTAGCTGGTTCAAAAAGATTCTCATTACTTGATGGTTATTCAGGTTATAATCAAGTCTTAGTGAAATAGGAATATTAGTACAAGACTGCCTTCACCACAAAATGGGGCACCATGGCTTATAAAAGGATTCCATTTGGCCTGTCCAATGCTGGTGCCACATTTCAGAGGGCAATGGACATGGCATTTAAAGGTTTGATTCACAAACTTGTACTTATTTACCTTGACGATGTAATAGTGTTTTCAAAGAAGGCTGATGAACACCTTGATATCTGAAGCAAGTATTTGAGAGGTGTAGGGAGTATGGTATATCCCTCAACGCCAAAAGATGTATCTTTGTTGTCCATGAAGGCAAGATTTTAGCACATATTTTGTCAAAATAGGGGATCACCATTGATCTAGAAAGAGTAAGTGCCATTTTGGATTTGCCTTTACCTAGCCATAAAAAGGGGATGCAAAGTTTTCTTGGAAAAATTAATTTCGTTAGAAGATTTATTCCTGATATTGCAAATATTTTGAAACCACTAACGGTCATGTTAAAAAAGAATGCCAGTTTCAGTTGGACCAAAGAGGCCAAGCACAATTTTGAAGTCATAAAGGAGGCCTTATTAGCAACTCCTACTTTGGTAAACCCGAACTTCTCAAAATATTTCATTTTGTATGCTTTTGGCAGCATTGATATCATTTTTGCAATGCCAGTACAACAAAATGATGTTGGCTTGGAACAACCAATTGCTTTTTTTAGTCAACGTTTAGAACAGTATGAACAAAGATATGCTTTTGTAGAGAAACATGTGCTTTCTGCCATCGGAAGCTTGAAGAAATTTAAACTTCTGATTTCTAACAACCAATTGCATTTAGTGGTTGCTCACCCTACTGTGAAGGAGTTCTTGTTAAGCAGGGACCTGAATGAAAAGAGGGCTAGCTGGATTACAAAAGTCATGGAGTATGATGTTGATATCAAGGTAACAAAGCTTGTAAGGGGTAAAGGGTTGTGTGAATAACTAGCTACAAAGGCTGAAAATGAAGAAAATACAGAAACAAAGGCAGTTCTGGTTACTGATAATGAGCTTGCAACTAATGCATCAACAACAAATGCAGGTTGGGTGCAAGATATGACTCACTTTTTGCAAACTGGTGAGTGTCCACCAGGTTTAGATAAAGCCAAATGAAGGTATTTCAGATTGTAGTCCATTCCTTATGTGCTAGTTGGTAACATTCTTTTCAGAAAGGACCTTAATGGTGTCCTCTTAAGATGCATTGATCAACATCAAGTTGAAAAAGTACTTCATGAGTTCCATGATGGAACTGTTGGGGGTCATTTTTCCCCAAGAACAACTACATGGAAAATAATGAGAGCTGGCTATTATTGGCCAAACTTGTTTAAGGATTCCCATGCTTGGACCAGAAAGTGCGTAAAATGTGCCATTTTTGCAAGCAAAGAGAGGCTGCCAACTTTACCATTGCAGCCCATTCAAGTAGAACAACCCTTCATGAGATGGGGAATTGATTTTATAGGTGCCATTAACCTACCTTTAAATGTAGGTCATAGGTGGGTACTTACTGCAACCGATTACTTCACACGATGGACTGAAGCAGTGGCTTTGAAAGAAGCCAATGAAAGTGTTGTTTTAAAATTTTATGATGATTTAGTAACTAGATTTGGGGTACCTGAATCAATCATTTTTTATAATGCTTTGGCATTTCTTGGGTTAAGAGTAAGTGATTGGGCTGTAAAGAATGGTATTCATCTGAATACCTCATCAAATTATTACCCTCAAGGTAATGGTTTGGCTGAATCAACCAATAAGAACCTGATCAGAATCATCAAAAGGATTTTGGAGGATAACCAGAGAACTTGGCACAACAAGTTAAAATTTTCCTTGTGGGAAGATAGAATAACTCCACAGAAGTCCATTGGGAATTCCCCTTATATGCTGGTATACGGTAAAGAGGCAAGGTTGCCTTTATCAGTTGAGCTTCCAACTCATGACATAATAAACTAGCTTGAAATGTTTGAAGAGGAAGATCCAATGGTTGCCTGATATGCACAAGATTTGGATGAAACCAGAGATAGAGCCATGAAAAAAATGGACCTACATCAACTCCAAACAAAGAAGGTATTTGATAAAAGAGCAACACCCAGGGTGTTTAGAGAGGGAGATGTTGTTCTCAAATGGGATGAATTAAAGAGCAGGCCTAGAAAGCATACTAAATTTGATAGCATGTGGAGTGGCCCGTTTGTCATTACCAAGTGCAAAGAGAACAATGATTTTCAACTATCATCAATGGATGGAGAAGCTCTGCTTATCCCAATCAATGGGATACACCCCAAACTCTGTTTTGAGGTATGATCTAAAAACTGCCTTGTACAAATTAGAGTAGGTTTTGTTTCCTCTAAGTGTTGATGCACATTAGTTAAATGTTTTTCAGTTTTCCCTAAGTGTTGTTTTGCATAGTTAGGTAGTAGTTTTCATTCTACATTGTTGGGTTTTCAATAAGTTTTCAAAGTGCCTCTTGCTGGTTTAGTGAGTTACAACAATTTACAATGTTGTTTCAAGTGATGTTAGTTTTCTGAGTGACTCTGTGCCCAATGGATAAGCTTAGGCAGCTGGTCTCATGTTTAAAAGACAAACATATAGCATATGTCACCAAAAATGTTACCTAAATTTCACTAATAGCTCATTTAGGTAGAGCTCTTTTATTTCAAACTAAGAGAAATGTACATTTTATCCTCTCCTATATTAGATTCAATTGTATAAATGAAATAATTCAAAAGATTGCGTTTACAAATTACTGCATTTATACAAGTGCATGTAACATTAGAGGGATTTACCACAAATCTTTTTTGAACAAAGAAGTAATCTTTATTGATACAAAAGTGCATATTTGTCTCACACAAGCCATGAGACTAACTTTACTTATTCAATGAAAATAAAGAAAAGCATATACATGAATAAGTAAACAAATACAAATGTGCATATAAGGAGGGAGACCAGTCATTGCCTGAGAATGATTGGTTCTGGATGTGTCATCTTGTCCTGCTGCTACCCCTGAGCTGCTTGTGTCTTTTCTAGCTCCATAGTGTTCCTCATTCCTGCATATGGCAATAGAAATGATGTTAGAGCAGTGCTCTAAGCAATGAAAAGTCTCAAACCTTACAAGAACATACACCTATGCATGTATAAATTGATCTATAGATGTATTAAATAAGCAACATACCTTAAGTGTCCCGGAAAACAAGAAAGAAGTGATCAAACACACCTATGATATGCTTTATTTATCTAACTATTTGTTCCTTGTGCATATTTAGGACAAGTCTTGTTACTGTTCTAATTTAGCTAATTACAACATGTGGGGTAAATGTGGCTCCCACGAGGGTAGAGCTCAGCATGCTTCCCTTTGATGTTTTAAGAGGGGTAGGAAATTGAGCAACTTGATCAAAGACATACATGCTATTAATGCATTAAATCAATATGGAATCACACCAGTTGATCAATTTTCATTAGTAGATTCAAAAGATGCAACATATAATTTGAGTTGTCAAGAGTTTATACTTCATCTTTCATAATGCATCAGTCATATGGCTGCCATCATGTCAAAAGGAAGGTACATTTTGCTAGACATGTCTTTCAATCATCTTAAGTGGATCCATGATCCATTTTATAAAAAGAAGTAATTTCAGAGATGCATCAAGTTCAATCATAGATGCATCAAGTTCAATTATTCATCTCTTAAACAATGAAGAAGGAATCAAGGCATGCTTGAAATCATCATAAAGCATATAGGGAAGCAAGATGGAATAATCCAAGGTATTGTCAAAGTTCCTCACCTTAACCCTATTGGATATACATCACACATAGGATGTGAGCTTTCAAGTCACACCAACATAGGTGACATGTGTCTGCCCACTAGGATCAAAGTGAGCAGATAGAGTTTATGTGTTTCCAATGATCAAAAGGTAAATTATTGTTGTATAAGACAAAGTAACAAACTTATGGATCAGCAATAAATGGATGGGGGATCATGAAGCAACACAAGGTGACACCCTTTTGAAGCAAAGGTCATAGTACAAGTGAATATGACAACTTTTAAAAGTCTACAAAGGGTAGTCCTAAGGGAATGAATTGGACAACAACAATGAATATAGTCATGAATGCATGATACAAGACAACTAGATCATCACCTATGAAGAGAATGGGGGCAACCTTATGATATATACAAAATATAATATAAAGGGAAAATCTCAGTCATTGAATATTATAATGCAATGCATGGATAGCACTAGAGAAAGTGAACAAAGTTCAAATGATAGCTAGTGACCAAGATATGACAATAGAGGTTGAGATATAAGAGAAAGGGGGGTAAATTGAGTATACAATTTCCTATAAACGACATAATGCAAAAATATAGGAGAGAAATGTTGAATAGCCAAGACACTATGAAGGAGAAACAAACAATGAAGGTAATCTTCAAATGATAAAAAAAAAATTATGAAGAGATCACTCAATGTCTACAAAAAAATGAGAAGTCACAGTCATTTTGTATCGAAAAGATAGTACTTCAAGCTTGGTGCCTTACATCCAAATGAGAAAGCCATCTACAATAGCTTGTAGTCACATAACATTCTCATCTTAAGAGATTTACATTTGTTGAAAAATAGTGATAGAATGAAGCTTCAAGGAAGAAGACAGTGGTTGTGTTTAGAATGAAGACCCCAACCTTTGATCTTAGTCATTGCAATAGAGGCTAATTGTCAATAACTTAGGACAGTTTTCATATGTTATTTCACCATGAATGGGCTGACCTGAAGACAACATAAACTCAGCTTATGTATGAGAAATGACTAAGTGACACAAGGATGAACAATGGATATGAGATTGCTAATGAAAACCACTATCAGATTAAAGAAAAATACCATTAATGTTAAGATACATTAAGGTCTATAGAAACTCAAAGAACTATGCATTATTCACATTGAACAAGTCAATGATAATAGAGCTCCTTTTAGAGGTATAAGAGTAGCCAACTATGCTACAAGACAACAAGCGTCCAAAAGATAATGTATTTAAGAACATAGGACAAAATGGGGAAGCAAATCACTTCACAATATCAATCCATTTCAAACAAACAATGTCCAATGGAGCAACCCCTAAGCATGATAAAAAGGGGCTTTGTAAAGGAAATGTGTTTCAAAAGCATTGCTAGCAGTCAAAATGATACAGGAGTAATGCACGGTGGAGCTAACAAAATCTCAGCAGGAGTATCAGCCATTTTATATTAGGTGGAGACTAAACAAAAAGGAACAGCGGTGAGGATAAGGTAGTGAACATACATCTGTTTGTGTTGTTTGAGATAGAAGCGTCTTCCTTTTCATATGTGTGTTTCCTTTCCAAAGGGTCAAGTAGGCTGCTACCTTTTCGGTGAGTCTAAAGATTTTCATTTAAGGAACAAAACAAGGTTACTGTTCAGAGGCTTATTTAGGTTTAAACAACAACGAGTTTATGCTTTTAGAAGAAACAAATTCAAAGTAAATGCAATGAGGGCAGCCAACTATGCTACAACCATGAATTTTTTTTTTTTAAATACACAAAGACAATCCTTGCTTTATTCTATTCTCATTTGAAAGAGAATTAAGGTATAGTCACCACTCACAACATGACAATGCACTTCATTGAAGGTTCAAATAATGGTGTTAAAATAATAGAAACAACACACATTAGAAGTGCAATGAGTGAAGATACAATCAGTAACACATAGAGAGGACTGATAGATCTGTACAAGGCAACCCTTTAATGATGATCATAGTGAACAATGGAAAAATGCCAAAGGAAGTATCTTCCAACTTTTCACAATGTCAAAGGCAGTAAATGGAGACTACCCATTTGTCAAAGGAGAAAGGTAAATTTTTATCCTTTTAAGCAAAGCATAGACAAGGATTCAATGAAATGATAAAATATGAAGAAGTTGCAAGATGTATGGAGCCTTTTGGTTATACACATATTGTACCTTATCATTTAGTCATGTAGTATTTTGTTCTAAAAGGAGAAAACAAAATGTAGAAGCATTAGTTTATTCCTCATGGCCTAGGGTTGAGGAATTGTTTTCTTATGAAAGTAGGAAAACCCACTTGGGGTTTTTACACAAAAATTTGTATGGAAAAAAATGAAACAAAAAAAGAAAAATATGGTTTTACTTTCGTGGAAGAACCCATCGGGTTATCATAAGTTTCAGAAACCAAAGGAGAAATGCATGGAGGTTATTTTCCAGAATAGAACAACAAAAACATTCAAAAGCTTAGGTATTCCTTTTCAGCTATAGACAAAAACTGAGTTATTTTCTTCAAGAACACAAAAACCCACTTGGGGTTTTTTACATAAATCACAAGTTTCTTCAACACAGAGAAACCCACTTGGGGTTTATGCAATTTAATTGCAAATATAAAATATTGAAAAGTTATCATGAGGTTTGAATGACAAACAAGGGTATATGCAAAACCCCAGGCTTTTCTCCATGGTTGCGGCCATAAGATCACTTTCCTTCACAAACAACAAAAAAGAGCTATTTTATTATGGATTACCAAACACAGAGCCTTTCAAAAGGCTATCATGAAGTTTTTAAAAGCAAATCACAAAATATGATGCCATATCTCACTATGCTACAACCGTGGCTAGAAGTTGTCATTTTTCTACAAAAATGAAGAATCCATCTGGGTTATTTTATTATAAATTGCAAATGCAAAGCCATTCAAAAACTATCATAAATATTTTGAAACAAATGACAAGTATAAAAAAAACCCTATTCCATCCTCTTGGCTATGGCTTGAATGGTTAGATTTCTTCATGAAACAACAAAAACATTGGGGTTTTCTCCATTTAAATACAAATGCAGAAGGAAATAAGCATTTTTATGCTTTATTTTTAAGCTAGAGACAAAAAATTTCTTTTGTTTGCTAAAAAATCAGAATAGAGTGGTCGACTAAAGGCTTACCTAGAGCTTTTTGCTCATTTTTGCAATATTCAAAGCCTTTTCTTTCTACAGAAAGCTTCAAACAAACTTGATCATGGCGGTTGAAAGAAGTATGACAACAATAGAAGGAAAATAAGTGAAACAAAGTGGTTAGGAAATGCTACAGGCCGCAGCCAAAATGCATCAAATGGCCTTTAAAGGAGACTAAAAATACAATTTTTTTACGACAATCACAATTTACCTGTGATTCCATGCGTTTTTCATTAGAAAATCCCAAGAAACCATCAAAAGATCACCATATTTTGTGCAAGCTACAAACCCTCATGGAAGCCAGGTGAATTCTCCAGAATGTTTGATGGTGAAATGAGGGATTTTTGCCTTTGCTTTTCCTTTTTGTTGTTTAGGGTTTGACCCTACTATTGGTGGCCGATGGGAATTTCCCCTTTTTTAAAAAATGAAAACACATTTAATTGTGTAGTGGGGGATGAATGGTGGGTTTTGGACTTGGGCATTTTTATGCCTTATGTTTTATTGCCTTGTTTCAATATTGTTAAGTCCTTCAATATGAGACATGTAAAATGTGCCAAGTCCCACATGTATGCCTTTTACCTTTGGTCATCATTGTGCCTTATAAACTTTGTGAATGTGCCTTCCATGATGTGTGAAGTCCTTGATGCTCACATAGGATGAAATTTGGGCCTTTGTTTTGCCTTTGAAAATTAGAAATGTTGACCAAGTGCATAGCCTTGGAGTGCAGAATGAGGTAAGTGAAAATGATCAAGTGCTTTGGGAAGTTTTTGTCTTTTTTAATGCTTTTGGAAGCATTTTGATATTGCATTATATTTTTGCATTTTGTTTCAAAGTATAAAACATCATTTAAGTGATTTGCTAATCACTTTGATATTATTCACATGCAAATATAATGTAATTTAATATTGATGGTGGGGCCTTTTGCATTGGTCTTTGAAATGTAAAGTGATTTGTTTAAGTGATGGATTATAAATCACTTAAACATATTATCTTATTTTAATGCAAATTAGTGCTTTTCAAAACACACATCTTGCATGGGTCAAAGCTAGGAGACAAAATGATGACTTGCAGACATGAGGAGAGTGTGTGAGTGGTGCATTTGACTATTTTGGAGGTTTTTTTGTCACACTTTTGGCATGACTATGGTCTTGGCTTGACCTTGGACCATTTGGAGGACTTTTTGGAGTGAGTTTAGAAGGTTCTTTTTTGGCCTCATTGCTGCATCCGACCAGAACCTTCTAGATAGACATGTGTGAGTGGTTTTGATGGGTTTTGCTTAAGTAACTTCATTTTGGCATTTTGAAGTTAGTTCATTCTTTCCAATAGAGTGATAGCTTTGGTTTTAGGTTATTTTTTAGCATGGAAGCTGATGTTATATGGATAGACATGTTATCTGATGAGTAACTTTGAAATCAATAAATAGAAGGCATTTACCTTCATTTCATGTTTATAGTATGTTATTGAAGTGATTGATCAGTTTGTTTTTAGCCAAATTTTAGCTTTCCTTGAAAGCTTGTCTCATGTTTAGGCATCTGTTTAGCAAAAAATGCATGTTAGTAGGTGATAAGTTGTGTTAGTCAATAGTTTTGTTAGTTGTGAGACCTTTTGTTTCCTTCTAAAAGTCATGTTTAGAAACCTTCTTATAAATTATTTATATGAAATGCATGTGGAAGTGAATTGTGTAAAAAGAGTTTTATGATATTGATTTGAATTTGAGAGGTTGTTACCAGGTCCTGGTTAGTTTTGGTGTATCACTTTAGGTATTTTCAGTTTATGTTCATTTTTCATGCATTTCTTACCCTTTACCTCAGAAACCAATAGTTAGGTGGCATCAAAAGGGTAGCTAGCCCATAATCTGGAGGTTTGCTTTCGAATAGGACACCCACAACCTAGAAGCAGTCCCATGTTACATCCAAACCTACCAAGTTCATTCATAGCTTGGCATTAGGGTGCAGATTTGGATCACTAATAGTTTTTGCACGCTCGGTGGGACCCTTCTAATCATTTTAGATTAGAAAAATACATTTGTTTTCTAGTTTTGATATCAAACCAACAATTTTTTAGCCTTTAGGATGTCACACAAGCATATCTGGTGGCTTTCAATTTGGAAATTGACAACAGACTAGTGTTATAGTAGCATATGAAAAAGATTTAGACAAGGGGAAATTTTGTCCCATTTGATTATCTGCAACTTTCACCACCCCGAAGGAGAGGCAGGCCAACAAAGAAGGTTGTTGTTTCATCAAGAAAGAAAGCCTCAAATCCACTTGCAGTGAGAGTTTCTAGCCCTATAAGGCATCAAAACTTGGTGCCAAATATGGTTGTTCCAAGAAATTAGGTTTTTGTCACATTTAATGGTGGTAGCCCACTTCAATTGGCTCAACATGATGACATTCCAATGGTTGCTCTTAAAAGTGTGCCATATTTTTTAGTTGAAGATTAGACCACACCAGTTGAACACATTAAGGATATTTCAAAATTTTGTTCGGTACATCACATAACTCAAGAAAATGTTGCTTTGAGGCTGCTAGCATCATCATTTAGAGGTAAAGCACTCCAATGGTTCAGGAGTTTAGTTGTAAATTCCATCAGAACGTGGGATGAATTAGGAGAGGTACTATGCAAGCAGTTTGAAGACAAGTATGACAACTTGTCATTAGTGGAGCAGTTGACCCACATTAAATGAGCTCCTCATGAATGAATGGCAGACTTCAATTTATGTTTTCAAAGAACATGGGACAAAATTCTAGATCCCACAAGGCCTTCAGCTGAGTATGCATTCCTTTATTTTTTGAGAGCCTTAAATAGTGAAATTGTTATTTTAATAGAGTCTATGGGTGGAAATACCTTGCCAATAGCTTATGATATAGTTGTAAGAGCTGAAAACAACCTCATACAAGCTGGCAGAATTGTCCCTAGGCCTCCTATGCCTTTTTCCCCTAATATTCAGCCTCCTACAACTTTTCCAACACCTCAAATAGCCCCTTTACTAGCTTTTGTTGGCCCAAAAATTGTTGTCCAAGGACCATCTCAAGAGTTACAAGAGATAAAAAGTAGCCAACAGAAGATTGAGAACCTACTTCAAACTTTTGGAAACGAGCTTGTGACCCTCAAAAAGCAACAGTTTCAAGGTTTCAAGCCTTGGTCACCTCAAAATCAAGGCCAAGGTCAGCCATTTCAAGCCAACAAGTAGCCATATCAAGGAAACTTTCAAGGTGCATGACAAAATCTGAATCTGAGGCCTTTTCAGCCATACAATCTAGTTCCAATCAGTGCAGCTAGAGATATGGTACTTGTTCAAAACAACCTTGCAATAGAATATGAGTGGTGATATCCTTACAACCAGACCCATAATCAAACTACATGTTTAAATGGTGTCATCAATCAAGCATTGATGGTTCAAAATGTTTCGGGTGTGCAAGACGTGTCTAATGGTGAATTGTCCCAACAGCAGGAGCTCCCTGCAAGTGACACAACTCTCCTGAATTGGCAAGGAGAGGAGTTTTGTGGAGTAAATAGTGATAGCTCTCCAATAGCAGCCAACACCCGAGCCAAAAAGAGAGCTTTCAAGATTGGAAAAGCAACAAATAAAGACAAGGAGGTCGTTGGACCTTCCAATCCTCAAGTAACACACATTTTGCAAAGAAATTCACAAGGCATCGATGGTGGACAGCTTGGGAATCAACCCCAACCAACCCACTTGCAGACAGAACCTACTATTGCAAGGAACCATCAAAAGGTAAACACTGCCACACCCTTCAACATTATTGAATCCATGAAAAAGATGAATGTGAATATTTCAATGTGGGAGTCCTTATCTATTCTTGGTCAAAAAGACTTGTTACAATCTTCCTTTGTTGATTTTAGTGTTTCAAATGATGTGCTAGTAGGTCAAGTCAAGGTTGTCTTGACAAATGCACCTCAAGACAACAGTAAACAGTTAAGTAAGGATGTCAAACCACCCCCATTTTATGTGTCCTTGATAATAGGAGATAAGTTAGTTCACAATTGCATTGTGGATTCAGGGGCAAGTAGTTATGTCATGCCCAAACAGATTGATAATAAGTTAGGACTAAAATATCAGCCTCTTGAGAAAGGATTTGTCCAACTTGATGGGACAACCATTAACACCATAGGTGTTATCAAAGGTTTAAGCCTTACCCTACATGCCTGCCCCAATTTCTCCATTTCCCAAGACATTTATGTCATTGATATACCACCACATTTTGCTTTATGTTTTTCTCAAGAGACTTCACTACCAAGGTAGGAGGTTATTTGTCATTAGATTTGTCCCACATGGTATTCAGAATGAGATATGGGACTAAAGTAGTCATCAAATCTGAGTTACTTGCTAAAGATCACATCAAACCATATGCCCCAAGTGTTGTTAACACTAATTGTGCTATTTTTTATGATAATGAACTTGTTGCTGCTCAAGAAATGCAAGCAGAAAGCATACTAGATACACTTTTAAATGAGTGGGCAACAAAAAATATCATTGACAACCCAAATGATAACATTGAAGAGACTGGTTTGGGTGTCTATGTGTTGCATGAACCTAATTCAGTAATTCCAAACCTTGAAAAGGAGGTGGGACAATAGTTAGAACAACAAGGTGAAGTGTGGAAGATGTTCTTTGATCGTTCTCGAAGCAAGAATGATGTTAGTGGGGGTGCAATGATTGTGTCCCCACAAGGTGACAAATATTACTCTACTTTTAGATTTGCTTTCTCTTGTACTAACAATACTGTTGAATACAAAGGTTTAATTCAAGGCTTGGAATGGGCACAGAAAAGAGGGATTGGTTGCTTGCAGGTTTATGGTGATAGTGAATTAATCATCAATTAGGTGAGAGGTCTACATGTTACTAAGAATGATGTCTTAAAATCCTACAAACACAGGGTGTGGGGTATGATAGAAGAGTTTGATGCTTTCAATCTAGTTTCTATTCCTAGGGATCAGAATAAGCATGCTGATAGATTGGCTGCAATTGGTGTTCAAGTTGATATTCCAAGTGAAATTATGAAAGAAAAGTTGCAGCCATATGTTAAAATAGTTATCAGACCTTCTATTCTGGATAATAACACTCATTGGAAAGTCTTTGAGAGTGATGAACAGGTCTTGAGCTTTATGTTGCAAGAAGATGAATTTGCAGCAGTCAACCAAGAGAAGATCAAGCAACAATATGATGATCAGATCATCCAATTGAAGTCTAACAAACTTCACAAGGGTCTAGTCACCTTGGAATCCATTTTCAGCATGGATGACCAGCTGAAAAAGAGTAAGACCAGCATGTAGGTCAAAGAAGAAGATTATGAGGAGCTTGAAATTTTCAAAGGTAAGCTCCTTAAAGTTGGTAAAATATGTTCACATGCAGATATGAAAGCTTTCATTGCTCTTTTTCAAGAGTTTCAAGATGTATTTGCATGGGAATATTCTGATTTAAAGGGTTTTGATCCCCAAATTTCCCAACATACCATAGAGCTTGAGCCAAACTCAAAACATGTTAGGAAAAAATAGAGGCCTTTAAACCCCAAACTTGAGCCTCTTATGGTCAAAGAGTTGACTAAACTGATTGAGGGAGACATCATTTTTACAATCAAACATACCTCATGGGTCTCTAACCTTGTCCCGGTTAGAAAGAAAAATGTTGAAATTAGGCTATGTGTTGATTTTAGAGACCTTAATAGAGCATCATTAAAGGATCATTATCTGCTACCCTCAATGGAGTAGATTCTGCAAATTGTAGCTGGTTCAGAAAGATTCTCATTGCTTGACAATTATTTAGGTTATAACCAAGTCTTAGTCAAAGAGGAAGATCAGTACAAGACTACCTTCACCACAAAATGGGGCACCATGGCTTATAAAGGGATGCCATTTGGCCTGTCTAATGCTAGTGCCACATTTCAGAGGGAAATGGACATGGCATTTAAAGGTTTGATTCAAAAACTTGTACTTATTTACCTTGATGATGTAACAGTGTTTTCAAAGAAGGCTAATGAATACCTTGCACATCTGAAGCAAGTATTTGAGAGGTGTAGGGAGTATGGTATATCCCTCAACCCCAAAAAATGTATCTTTGTTGTCCATGAAGGAAAGATTTTAAGACATATTGTGTCAAAATAGGGGATAACCATTGATCCTAAAAGAGTAAGTGTCATTTTGGATCTACCTTTACCCAGCCATAAAAAGGGGCTACAAAGTTTTCTTGGCAGAATTAACTTTGTTAGAAGATTTATTCTTGATATTGCAAATCTTTTGAGACCACTAACTGCCATTTTAAAAAAGAATGTCAATTTCAGCTGGACCAAAGAGGCCAAGCACAAATTTGAAGTCATAAAGGAGGCCTTATCAACAACTCCTACTTTGGTAAACCCGAACTTCTCAAAATATTTCATTTTATATGCTTTTGGCAGCATTGATATCATTTCTACAATGCTGGTACAAGAGAATGATGCTGACCTAGAACATCCAATTGCTTTCTTTAGTCAACATTTAGAAGAGTATGAATAGAGATATACTTTTGTAGAGAAACATGTGCTTTTTCCCATCAAAAGATTGAAGAAATTTAAACCTCTGATATCTAACAACAAAGTGCATTTGATGGTTGCTCACCCTATTGTGAAGGAGTTCTTGTTAAGTAAGGACCTGAATGAAAATAGGGCTAGCTGGATTACAAAAGTCATGGAGTATGATGTTGATATCAAGGTAACAAAGCTTGTAAGGGGTAAAGGGTTGTGTGAACAGCTAGCTACAAAGGCTGAAAATGAAGAAAATGTAGAAACATAGGCAATTCAGATTACTAATAGTGAGCTTGCAGCTAATGCATCAATAACAAATGCAGGTTGGGTGCAAGATATGACTCACTTTTTGCAAATTGGTGATTGTCCACTAGGTTTAGATAAATCCAAATAGAGGTATTTCAGATTGCAGTCCATTCCTTATGTGTTGATTGGTAACATTCTTTTCAGAAAAGACCTTAATGGTGTCCTCTTAAGATGCATTGATCAACATCAAGTTGATAAAGTACTTCATGAGTTCCATGATGGAACTGTTGGGGGTCATTTTTCCCCAAGAACAACTGCATGGAAAATAATGAGAGCTAGCTATTATTGGCCAAGCTTGTTTAAGGATGCCCATGCTTGGGCCAGAAAGTGTGTAAAATGTGCCATTTTTGCAGGCAAAGAGAGGCTGCCAGCTTTACCATTGCAGCCCATTCAAGTAGAACAACCCTTCATGAGATGGGGCATTGATTTTAGAGGTTCCATTAACCCATCTTCAAGTGCAGGTCACAGGTGGGTGCTTACTACAACTAATTACTTCACATGATGGACTAAAGTAGTGGCTTTGAAAGAAGCCAATGAAAGTGTTGTTTTAAACTTTTATGATGATTTAGTAACCAGATTTGGGGTACCTGAGTCAATCATTTCTGATAATGCTTTGGTGTTTGTTGGGTTAAGAGTAAGTGATTGGGCTATAAAGAATGGTATTCATCTGAATACCTCATCAAATTATTACCCTCAAGGTAATGGTTTGGCTGAATCAACCAATAAGAACCTAATCAGAATCATCAAGAGGATTTTGGAGGATAACCAAAGAACTTGGCATAACAAGTTAAAATATGCCTTATGGGCAGATAGAATAACTCCAAAGAAGTCCATTGGGAACTCCCCTTATATGCTGGTATATGGTAAAGAGGGAAGGCTGCCTTTATCAGTTGAGCTTCTAGCTCTTGACATAGTAAACCAACTTGAAATGTTTGAAGAGGAAGATCCAATGGCTGTCCGATATGCACAACTCATGGAGCTGGATGAAACGAGAGATAGAGCCATGAAAACAATGGAGTTGCATCAACTCCAAACAAAGAAGGTGTTTGATTAAAGAGAAACACCCAGGGTGTTCAGAGAGGGAGATGTTGTTCTCAAATGGGATGAATTAAAGAGAAGACCTGGAAAGCATACTAAATTTGATAGCATGTGGAGTGGCCCGTTTGTCATTACCGAGTGCAAAGAGCACAATGCTTTTCAATAGTCATCAATGGATGGAGAAGCTCTTCCTATCCCAGTCAATGGGATACACCTCAAACTCAGTTTTGAGGTATGATCTAAAAATTGCCTTGTACAAATTAGAGTAGGTTTTGTTTCCTCTAAATGTAGATGCACATTAGTTAATTTTTTTTTAGTTTTCCCTAAGTGCTGTTTTGCACAATTAGGTGGTAGTTTTCATTCTGCATTGTTGGTTTTCATAAGTTTTCAAAGTGTCTCTTGCTGGTTTAGTGAGTTACAACAATTTACAATGTTGTTTTCAAGTGGTGTTAGTTTTTTGAGTGACTTTGTGCCCAATGGATAACCTTAGGCAATTGGTCTCATGTTTTGCAGGAAAACATATAACAAATGTCACCAAAAATGTTACCTGATTTTTAGCTTTTAGCTGAAATCAAGTAACTTAGTGTTATTCTTTTTGTGTTGTTTTTTTAAGCATTTAAAAGATAAACCATAGTCTGCTAAGTCATCAATATGCATGAAAGAGATTGTCAAATGAAATAGATTACATTTTATTCCAATGTTGGAATTACAACAAATTAGAAAGAGAACCATATGTGTTACAAATGTATTTTTTATTGATAATCATGAAAG
>VDFB02201066.1:0-18564 GCA_007258455.2 Sequoia sempervirens | reverse complement strand
TAAAATATTTTAAGTTGGTTTGATAGTGTCTACATGTAGATAGTTGTGCACAACTATGATTATTTCTACTTGTGGTAAGTTATTTTAGGTTTACATCAATAGAAGAATATTTAAATGATTATTAAGGGTGCATGTTATGTATCATGTGGAGGTTCTCCATCTACATTTTAATTGTCAAGATTTTAATTTCTATCTGACAACACATTTTATAAAGAATTGAACTTTGTGCTACCTTGAAGTCAACACATATCATTTGGAAGGCTAGATATTAAAATATATGTGTCACCTATACTCATTATAAGAAAGAAAGTAGGGGAAGAGTTGAGGGTAGATAACTAAAGGTTTTCATGTGAGCACAAGGATGAAGGTTCAAAATGAAGCTTGAGGATGAGAAATCTATCAACATTGAAAGTATAAAATATTAGTTGATTCACTTAGTCATATTAGATTTCATTAGCAATAACAAAAAAAGGCATATGGACTACATGTAATATGCCATTGTGGGAACTTGTAATCAGTTGGATGTGAGATCATTTTTTTTTTTTAATTTTTTGATTAAAAATCTAGGGTAAGGGCCTTGATCCCATAATTTTAGAACAACATAAGATTAAACAAATAAATAGAAAGAGGGCACACAAGCCTGACCAAATAGAAAAAGGGCATGTAGGCCTAATAAAACAATAAAACTTAATACAACATGTGAAGCCTAGTGTTTATCCTATTCTAAAGGTGCAAAATAACTATTATGCAATAAAGAACAACACAAGGGACACCTCAAAGATTAGCCTAAGAAATGATAACACAAAGAAAGATAGAAAAATAATGATTGTAAATGATTATACCTTTGTGTTTTTGAATCCCTTGGTTGGCCCTTGATGTTTGAAAGCTTGTGTGCTCCTTGGATGGCTATGGAGATGGCTAGATGCAATATGAACAATATGATAAAATGTAAATGCTAATGTCTAAATGATTTGATTAGATGAGGGAAAATGCTTGCAAGTTGAGTAATAAAATTGGTAGCATAAGGGTGCAAATGGCTAAGTGTTCTTAAATGCATTAGAAGAGGGGGGTATTTATAGAAGAATTTGAATTCTCTAGAGAATTCAACAGTTGAGATTAAGCCACCAAGGCCAAGATGAAGGGCTATGGTGAGTTGAGGACTCACAAGCCTTCACATCTTGACATGTGGAGGGTGAAGTGGCCTAGAATGTGATGATGTGTAAGTGAGGTGGAATAAGGACAAGTGATGTGGAGGAAGGACAAGTACCTTGATATGACCACTCAATGATCACATGGGGAAGAGAATAATCTTGGGTGAATAAAAGTGAATTAAAAATTCACATGATTGGAGAATCTTGTGGATAAGACAAGGTTCCAAAAAGAGAAGTGGAAAGTACCTTGGATAAAACAAGGTGCTTAAAAAGGTAAGTACTTACCCACATGTGACTTGATGTGACAAGTCAAGAATTCTAAAAGACTTGCATGGGGAAGAGAAGATTCCTTGGAGGAATAAATGTGAATTAAAAATTCACATGGGGAAGAGAGGAGCCTTGGATGAATAAAAAGGAATTAAAAATTTCTTGGGGGATGGGGAGAGTTGACCAAGGTACTGATTAGGCTTAGCTAATCAATAATTAGAAGATAATTAGTGGTTAAGGAAGATTAGAGGCCAACTTTCAAAAGTTGGAGGATGTGACACATTCTAATCAAGGATTAGGCATGTGCACATCTCTAATGATGAGATTAGGAGGTGGGTTAGGATTAAGAAAATGATGTGACATGTGAAGAATTAAATATATGTCATATTTATTTAATTTATTTGATGAAAATGAGAGTAAAAGGGGGGTAAGGTATTTAACTATTAACTGAATACCTTAGGGATTTAGAAGAATTAAGGGTATTAATTAAATAATAACGATATTACTCAATTAATGCAAATAAGAGGATATTAGACGAAAAGGGATAAATTTGGACAAATGCAAGTGTCCAAATTTAGGTATCTACACAACAAACAACAAACAATTAGGAAACCGCAAAACCAAACTAATTGATGAGACCTCGGTTGATGAAGAGAGAGTCTAGGGGCTCCTCTCAATCCTCCTTGTCTAGTATCTCCTTACCATTATTTTCCTCTTCGTTCTGGTTCTCATTTCCTTTAGCCATTTCCTTCTTTCGTTTGTTGATTTTAGAGTGACCCGAAACCATACCTATGACTTCCTTCTTCATAATGACATGAGTTAGCTTTATGAGTTTTGAAAGGACAATTTCCATGTGTTTTGAATCTTTTCCTTGATGTTGTTGGTTTCCATTTTATTTTCCAACTCCTTCACCTTGGCCTTGAGTTTCTTAAGTTCACTATTATCTTTACCTCTAGTATTCTGGTCCTCATCAGGCATTGGTCTCCTTTCCACATTTTTGTACATCTCTTCCTCAAACCCAAAAGGAGGAGCCATAGTTTCTATTTCCAACACCTTTATTTCCTTGGTCCCTTTTTGTTCATTTTCCTTATCCAAATCTTCCTCATTTTTATCTCTATCTTATTCCTCCACTTCATAATCCTCCTAAGTATCCTCCTTAGATCCATTCTTAGAAGCTTCCTCATCCCAATCATCATCTTGTTGAGGAAGGAATTCATCATTGTTATCTTCCTCCTCATATTCCTTTGAGATTCTTTATATACGTTTGGTTTTTTTTAGAATTTTCTTAAACCAAGGCTTGAGCTAGCTTGGTGGATCTATGAACTCTCAACACCTTAGAGTCACTTTGAATTATCCCCACATTGTCCTCTTCCCCACCTTCCACATCGAAGATTTCAATCATCCCCCAACCACAGGTAGATGAGGGTTTTTGGAGAATTTGGTTTTTTCTTATCTTTATCTAGCTTAGCAACTTGCGTGCTCGAGTCCAAAACCTTCTTTTGTATGGGATGGGTAACCAACAACAACTCTTTCTCAGGAGAGGGAGTGTTAACCCTTGTGAAATATTTTCCCTTTTTACCAAGCCCCACTTTTCCATAGAGCTAGGGTTACACTTGTTCTGAGAAAAAGGAAAGGGGGTTGAATTTTTGTTCTCCAAGAGGTTAGCTTTTACATTAATCTTGGTTAGGGGGTTAAGGATAGGTATCATAGAGAGATAATACTTGTAAAGGGCCATAATGAGGCGTTGGTGTAGGGGGGTGCCTTCAATGATACAAGTCTCCAGGGACGAGGATAGGTAAAAAGGTAAGTTTTTTTTTCTATCTCTTATATGACTAAGGATGGGGAAGTTGTAGATGTGAACTATCTTAAATATACCCTCTAGAGTAAATTATTTCATGATATGTAAACTTACTAGGGCCCACAGAGCTGGCAAATTCTCTCTGCTAAATCTATTTTGGATTTTTTTAGGTTTCTCCTCGCTAACAAAGAAGACACTAATGAACCTTTTGTACTCTCTTTTACTTTTATTTTCCACCTTTAGCCCCTCATAGGTCAAAAAAATAGCCTTCACTATCAATTCATTGGAGACTTTGAATCAAATTCCCCCAATAGTGACCTCTTGGTGCAAGGGAATCATAGGCTTTCATGTCTCCAGAGGGAGGTAAAATGTTGAAATTTTGTTTTGATTGATTCAATTGCATGTAATAAGGTCTTCTAAGACCATTTCATATCTGTTTGGGTCAGTTTTGGGTCATTAGAGGTGTTTTAGGGTGTGATTGTTAAATGTTGTCAAGTTGCTTAAATGTTGTCAAAGCAACTTTTGCAAGTTTTGGCATAATAGGGGTCTAATGATGATTAGTTGAGTTTTATCATTTGAAAATTAGTTGGGAGCAGTTGGAAAAGGGTTGTGAATGTTAAAAAGACCTTGTGTGATCGAATTCTAGGTTGGTTGTTGTAAATTTAAAGTTGAATCAATAAAAATACCTCTGTTTTCTACAATTTTGAACGTAATTTTGTTGCTACAGTGTGTTGTACAGTCTTGTACAACTTTCTCATGATTTGAATTTGATTGGAGTTGATGGAGCACTGATTCCACTCTCCACTTCACTTGGTTTGGTTCATTTTCATTAATATTTGTTCAAGTTAGAGGCATTTTACCCCAGACTAGTTGAAACCCTAGTTAGGGTAGCAGTGAGTAAACAAAAATGTTTTTCTCCCCATTCCACCAGTGAAAATTATTGAAACTTGGTGGAATGGCAGGGTCTTGTGTATTTTTTGATATTCCAAGCTTGCATATGTTGGGGTTTTGGTTAGCACATGCAAGAGAAGATTGAAGGTCTGAATCTTCATGTAATAGACCTAGAAGCCCATGAAAAAGTTGCATTTTGTGTTGGAGGAGACAAGGGAGGATTGATTGGCAAGTGAGGCATGTTATTAGATGTGTGGGGACCCTTCCTAAGCCAAGGAGTGGTTGGAATACCTTTTGTAATTCCTTTTGAGACCAAGCCCTAGTTGCGGACAAGCCAAATTACCCTTTAGGCCTAATTCTAGAAGGATAGTCAAAATTAGACCTATTCTTTCCAAAGGAACCCTAACCCATTTCCACATATGAGTTAGAGAAGATAAATGGGTGTCTGAAACAACATTTATGTTTTTGTTTCAAGATCTCCTCTGGAATTTATGGAAAAATAAGTCAATTTGGAAGGCTACTAAGTTTAGGGGTAGTTTGTCAAGGAAAGCCTTGTAGTTTGAAGTTCTTAGTTTCTTGTGGGGCTCTATTGTGTTGGATTTTCCATTTCTAACATGTGTAGGGTCTTTCAAGTGTTGGATAAGATATTTGGTGTATTGATGCCTTATTTGGGGTTTTGTGACCTTTGAGGGCATGTTCCATTTTGGAAGAATCTTGAACTTTGAAAGATGAATGAACCCATTGTTGTGAAATATGGTATCAATCATATAATTTCTAGCCCTGCTCTTCATCAAATTATTATTAGAGGATAGGTTTGATCTGAAGAGGGAAAGTTGAAGAGAAGAAGGAACAAAATGCCTCCAAAAGGGAATGTCATCATTTCCAGAGAAGTGAATGAGTTGAAGGAAAAAATTGCTAGAGAGATGAGAGAATTGAAGGAGAGGCTTCCTACCCTGGAAACAAGTTAGAAAAGAGGAGGGGTCATAATGGACTTGAGTGACCAAGAAGAAGGGGAATAGGAAAGTTCCCAAGAAGGGTATGAGGAAGAGATGGATCCTAATGAATTGAGGATGGCAAAGCTCTTGAAAGCAGTCAAGGGAGATGGTCCTAAGATCAATATGTATTTACCCATGTATGGAGGAAAGTTGGATAGTGAAGAACTCCTAGATTGGATAGGAGCATTGGATAACTACTTTGACTATGAAGATGTGCTAGAAGATCAAAGGGTGAAGTTGGACAAGACAAAGTTGAAGGGCCATGCCTTGCTTTGGTGGGATTATGTACAAATTGAAAGGAGAAAGAAGGGAAAGTTTAAATTCACATCTCGGGATAGGATGGTTGCTAAACTCAAAGGAAAATTCCTACCAAGTGACTATAACATTTAGTTGTTCAAGAGCCTTCAAAATATCAAGCAAAAAGAGATGGATGTGAGTGCCTATACTGAGGAGTTCTACAAATTGAGCATAAGGGTAGGTCATGTAGAAGATGATGAGGAGAAAGTGGCAAGATACCCCAATGGGTTGAGATACAATCTTCAAGATGAGTTGAGCCTCACCAATCCATAAACAGTGGAAGAGTGTTATCAATTGGCCATCTAGGCTGAAGATAAGTTGAGAAGGAAAGAAAAGCAAAGCAAGGGTAGAGACAAAAATCCTAGAGGAAGAGGGGCATTTGCTGATTCGGGACATTCACATGAGAGTCAAGGAGAGGCAAGTAGAGTCCAAGAACAAGCTACAGATTCAAGAAGTGGATTTAGAGGTGGTAGATCAGATTCAAGGGGTAGATCTGGAAGCCAAAGAGGAGGATCAAATAGATTTACAAGGAAATATTATCCATGCAACAAATTTGCAGGCCATCAAGCATGGCAATGCACTGAAAATCAGTCCACTACTTCCTTTGGAGGAGAAAGAAGAAATCAGATTATACAACGAGAGGACAATGAAAATGTGCATTCTTCATCAAACAATGTTGATCTAGAAGTTGGTGAGTCTCTCATGGTGAGAAGAACTCTAATCAAAGTACCTATGGAGAAGGAGCCACCCCAAAGGAAGTCTCTCTTCAGAACTACATGTAAGTGCCTAGGTAAATGTTGTAAAGTTGTAATTGATTCAGGTGGCATAGATAATTTGGTTTCAGTTGAGATGGTTGAAAAGCTTAAGTTGAAAAGAATCCCTCATACCACTCCATATATAGTTTCTTGGCTTAACAAAGGGCAAAAATTAGTTGTAAATGAACAAAGTTGGGTTGATTTTCATATAGGGGGATACAAAGATAGGGTTTTGTGTGATATAATACCAATGGATTTGTGTCATTTTTTTTTGGGAAGGCCTTGATAGAATGATAGGAGTGCCAAATATGATGGCAGAAAAAACACATATGTTATAGAACAAGATGGAGTTTCCTACACCCTTACACCATTGAAGGATGAAAGCCAAAACCCACAAGTGGAGTCTAGAGTGATGTCAATGGGTACAAAGGATTTTTTGAAGCCAATGAAAGAGGGAGAGGTAGATAATACAATGGTGAGTAAGCCTAGGACTATTCTAATATCAACAAAGATTGAAGAGTTGCCTCGGGAAGTTCAGGATGCATTGAAGGATTATGTAGACATAATGGTGAATGAATTTTCTAAATTTTTGCTTCTACAGAGAGATGCTAATCACTATATGGCATTTGTACTAGGGGATGGTCTATCATACACAACAACCTATGACAAACAAAATGAAAAATGTGATATGTCTGAAGAAAGGGATGGTGTCAACACAAAGAATGTACTTGTTTGGAAGATTGCAAATGAAGGGAATTTGGATACCAAAGGAAAGAGGACTATTGTGAAGGAGATTGCAGAGTTAAGCAAGCAATGTTTGAGGGGAAAAGGAAGTTTAGAGCATCATAATAAGAAAACTAAGTTGCAGATGGAAGATGGATAGCTCGACAAGCAACCACTACAAGTGGAGCAACAAAAGAGAGTTGTAGATGCCAGTGACTATAAGGTTGAAGGTACCAAGGTTAGTTATGATTTATTTCTTTTAGAAGAGGGCAGTAATCTAATCAAGAACCCAAGCTTGATGACATGATGGTTAGAGGTAAAGAGAAAGGACAAAATTCTCTTGATGAGGTTGCAAACTTGAGAGACAAGACACCTAGGGTGAAAATAAAACAAGCCCTTGTAGGATAACCAGGTACTATTGGAGTGCATGATATCCATCAGAGGAAAAGGGATCAGTTACATGGTAGAGGTGTAGATGGGGAGAGGCTTCTATTGACAAGTTTGCATACCATTACCAAGTGTTCATGAAACCTGAAGTGAAGATGAAGCAAGCATGGAATTGTTCCAAAGAAGACAATATGCAGAGACTTCAAGACATCAGGCAAGAGATTTCAAGCATGATTCTCAAGTTACTACCCTTCATTCAAGTGGACCTTGAATCTTTTCTTCCCTGGGAGTATGGTGCAGGGGCACCATAGGCTTTCATGTCTCTAGAGGAGGTCAAAAATTGAAATTTTGTTTTGATTGAGTCAATTGCATGTAATAAAGTCTTCTAAGACCATTGCATATCTGTTTGGGTCAGTTTTGGGTCATTAAAGGTGTTTTAGGGTGTGATTGTTAAATGTTGTCAAGTTGCTTAAATGTTGTCAAAGCAACTTTTGCAAGTTTTGGCATAATAGGGGTCTAATGATGATTAGTTGAGTTTTTTCATTTGAAAATTAGTTGGGAGCAGTTGGAAAAGGGTTGTGAATGTTCAAAAGACCTTGTGCAGTCGAATGTTGGGTTGGTTGCAAATTTAAAGTTGAATCACAATCGAAGCCAAAACTATTCAATTGATAATCTATATGGATTGTGGAAATCTGCTATCTCTAAATAAAAATACCTATGTTTTATGCAATTGTGAACGTAATTTTGCTGCTATAATGCGTTGTACGGTCCTGTACGACTTTCTAATGATCTGAATTCAATTGGAGTTGATGGAGCACTGATTCCACTCTCCATTGCACTTGGTTTGGTTCATTTTCATTAATATTTGTTCAAGTTAGAGGCATTTTACCCTGAACTAGTTGAAACCCTAGTTAGGGTAGCAACGAGTAAACAAAAATGCTTTTCTCCCCATTCCACCAGTGAAAATTCTTGAAACTCAGTGGAATGGCAGGCTTTTGTGTATTCTTTGAGATTCCAAGATTGTAGATGTTGGGGTGTTGGTTAGCACGTGCAGGAGACAATTGAAGGTCTAAATCTTCATGTAATAGACCTAGAAGCCCATGAAAAAGTTGTATTTTGTGTTGGAGGAGACAAGGGGGGATTGATTGGAAAGTGAGGCATGTTATTAGATGTGTGGGGACCCTGCCTGAGCTAAGGAGTGGTTGGAATACCTTTTGGAAGTTCTTTTGAGACCAAGCCCTAGTTGTAGACAAGCCAAATTACCCTTTAGGCCTAATTCCAGGACAGTCAAAATTAGACCTATTCTTTCCAAAGGAACCCTAACCCATTTCCACATATGAGTTAGAGAAGCTAAATGGTGTCTGAAATGACCTTTATGTTTTTGTTTCAAGATCTGATCCAGAAGTTATGGAAAAATAAGTTAATTTGGAAGGCTACTAGGTCTAGGGGTTGTTTGTCAAGGAAAGCCTTGTATTTTGAAGTTCTTAGTTTCTCGTGGGGCTCAGTTGTGTTGGATTTTCCATTTCTAACCTGTGTAGGGTCTTCCAAGTGTTGGATAAGATATTTGGTGTATTGATGCCTTATTTGGGGTTTTGTGACCTTTGAGGGCATGTTATATTTTGGAAGAATCTTGAACTTTGAAAGATGAATGAACCCATTGTTGTGAAATATGGTATAAATCATGTAACTTCTACCCCTACTCTGCATCACCTCTCCCTAAAACCACAAATTGACAAATTTGGAGGTAAGCTTATCGTTATAACCTTTCATAGCTAGAAAGAAAGGTGTGCAACCCCCCTTATCAAACAACTCCAATAAATTGAAATTTTCTTTTAGGGCTTCATAAGAGATAGGCTCAGTTATCAGATGCAATCCACCCATTATATCAATTCTATTGAGCACCACAATAATCTTGTAGAAATAATAGTCAATATAAATTGAGACACCAGCCGAAAACCAAAGCCAATTATAGATAGCAGAAGAACCCTTCTCGCCTTTTTTAGAAATACTAACATACCACCTTGTGTTGCTATAGATGGTGCATATTTGAATTATCATTCATCTTTTGACATATATCCACTAGTCTTGATGGTACTAATATCATAATTATTTAGAGCCTACCCCCCTCTAAATCAATGATCACATTATTTCCTTTAATGGTCTTTTTAAAGAAAATACCACCATCACATGCAAGAAATAAATCACACATGGAAGGGAGGGAGATTTCCATAAAAAACTCATCATTTATTTTTCAAGTGTTATGATTGCAGATTACAATGCAATCATAAACCTTCACCGTAAGTCCTTTCCTACTAGTTTGAATAAAATTCCAATTGCCATTTAAAGTCACAATATCTAGCATGATGTAAGACTTCATGAGAGCCATCATAGTATAATTTTTACTTTTCTTATTGTTAAAAAGAATGATGTTGTTTCCAAAAAATTTCCACATCACAACATCCTTACCATTTGAGTAATTTTGACTAAAAACATAGAAAGTGTCCACCTTGACCCATATCATGAACTTTGTAAGCAAATAGATCCAAACCATGACAAAGTTAGGGGAAATGAATTTGAAGTATTTCTTACACAATGATATTCTCTAAATTGCTTGAAATACTTGAATTTCAAATTTAGTACTTTCATTCTTCAAAATGAAGGCCTAGGTTGCAAGCCATATATGTTGCTCTATTACCTTCTTTGTAGAAATTATTAATATGAACCTATTGAAAATTTTGAAGATCATATCTACAGTTCTCCACTAGTTTACGGATCTTCCATGAGGAATCCTTGTTATTCTACAAAAGGTTAATAATGAATTCAGAATCTCCTTCGGCTTCCACGGAATGGAAACCTAGTGTCTTCAATCTTTTAACCCCCTACCACACTACCATGGCTTCAACTTCATTTATTTGATTTGAAGCCAATATCTTTAGCATATCCTTCAATTAGGCCTACTTTCTCATCCCTTATTACTCATTCAAATACAACTTCTCCAGGGTTACCCTTAGAGCACCCATCAAAGTTGAGCTTCACCCATCCCATTTTTGGGGGGTTCCATTTAGTCTCCCTTCTAGCCATGATTTTACATCAATTGATTTTGGTGAGGGTTTGAGTAATTCCCTAGTTCTATTTCACTCTAAATTCAACTTGAATAGGCATTTTTTTGGAAAAACAAGAAGACTAGGAATTATATTATCATGTAAGTTATGTTTGATAACACAAAAGATAACAGTGTTGTTTCTTACCTAATCTTTGAACACTTTGTTGTTCCTCTCTTTCTATAGCTTCTAGGTGACAAGACAAGGAATTTGAATACAATTTTCACAATGATAGGAAGATTTAGGGGGAACCATAGTCCCAACAATTAATAAAAATCCCTATGATGTAGAGGGAAGGTTTAGAAGAGAAACAAGTGGGCCATGACCTTCCCTCACACACATCTAGCAAACTCACAGTAGAACATATGGATAATTTTCTCTTCCTCTTTGTAACATAAGTTACATATGTTAACAAAAGATAAACCCCTGTTTTAAAGTTGTCAATAGTGAGGATCTTATTGTGAATAATAACCCACCAGAAATAACAGATTTTAGGTATCATTTTGTTATTCCATGCTATATTCCAGTTGAAGGTGGAGTCATTCTTATCATTTGTAACAAGAGCATAAATAGTCTTAATAGAGAAGTCTCTTGAAGGGTTAGGAGATCAAACACTAACATCCTTCTTATCAAGACTATAAAACTACATTCACCAATAATCTTGTACAAAATGTGAACCTCCTCTTTCCAATATTGTTGACTTCCACTCCTCAAGTTTCTTCCACTCGACTAGCCGTTAAAGACTTTCCACTTGGTATGGGGGGCATCCTAGTTGACATACCCATGTAAATTGGTGCCATTTAATCTGAGTATCAAGTCTTTAATGTGGGAGAGACCCTACACAAAGGACAATGTTTATCCTTTAATCCAATGGTCATTTCATAAATTAACAATCTTGCCATCCTTAACACACCAAACTATACCTTAATTAATAAAATTTCTTATGTTGAGTAAGTGTTTCCATATAATAGAACCATTAGGGACAATAGGGAAAGAAATGAAAAACCTAGGGTCAATGTTCTTCAAGTACTTAGTATTGAAAATGTGGGACCAATCTTTATTCCCTTCCACCAGGTTCCACCCTATTTTGAAAGCAACACTTTGTTGAATTGCTTCAATTTCCTTATCCAAGTAGGCCTCCTTGACTTTTAGGTTTACACACCTTTTCCCCCTTCACCAAGGAATTTTTTTTGTCCTTGACTCCATACCATATAAAATTATTTTGGAGATCTTTTCAATTTTATCACCCATGATAATAGAAATTTTAAACAAAGACAAGTAGAAAATAAGGATATTTTGAAGGGAAGATTTTGACAACTAGTATTTAATAGCTTGGCTCAAAACCTTCCCTTTCCATCCAACCAACTTTTTATGCACTCATTCCATAATATTATTCTAGTAAGTGTTAGATAGCTTTTTAGTGGTGAGTGGGAGGCCAAGATAAGTGGCAAGTAAACAATCTTGTTGGCAGCCAAGGATGCTCACAATATTGTATTTTAGAATGCCCTTAGAGCTAAAGAAGTAGAGCATAATTTTGTGGTAATTAATTTGTTTCCCAATAACTTTAGCATAATTATCCAAGATAGCCTTCTATATTTTGGCTTCCATAATTGAAGAAGCCCCAAATAGAATAGTGTCATCCACAAATTGTTGATGGGAGGAGGGAGGTGAAGAAGAGGCATCTTTGACCCCCAAGAGTTTATTTGAGTCAATGAGCTTCTGAAAACTTATACCCAAAACTTCAACAACAAGAATGAACAAGTAGGGTGAGAGGGGTTCCTCCTATCTTAGCCCCTTTCTAAAGGAGAAAAAACCTCTAGGGGATACCATTCACCAACACTGAGTAGGTAGAGGAAGAGACACAAGGGTTAATAATTTTGAGAATATCCTTTCCAAACCTATTTTTTTCCAATAAAACCATAAGAAAGGGCTAGATAATTCTATCATAAGCCTTGGAGATGTCACATTTTAAGAGTAAAATTATATTTTTATTATTTTCCATAGAATGAATAAGTTCGTGAGTGGTAAGCATAGTGTCCAAAATCTACCTAAGAGGGATACAACCTTTTTGATTGGTAGAGATGAGTCTATGAAGGATAGGTTTAATTCTATTGACCAACACCTTGGAGAATATTTTATAAATGATATTGCAAAGACTAATTGGCCTGAAGTTAGATATAGTATCCTTCTCTTTGGGAAGGTATACCTTGTTTGATATCTCCTTCCACAAGGTTTTTGACCCAAAAAAAAATTGAGGGCCTTTTGTTTACCCAAATCTACTTCTCTTGCTACTTTTCTGGATCTTGTTTCTCTTTGGGAAGGTCTACCTTGTTTGAGATCTCCTCCCACAACAATTTTTTTCTTTCTCCTTTGATTTTCATTGACTGGGATCCATTCCTCATCTTGGGATGAGTTGAGGGTTGTGCTAGAGGGTGAAGGCACAATAGTAGCACCAAAGCTAAGGAAGGAAAAATAATCCTCAAGCCTTCTACAAGATCCTTTTTCTTCAAACATCTATAGAGTCTTACACCTATCACTTCCCTAAATTTGAGTGTCTACGTCTTGCAAGGTTGGATTAGGACAATCCTCAGAGAGATCCTTGTGAATCTTATTCTTTGTTTCCTCCAAAATTTCCCCTTCCTCCAAATCTAGTTCTACCACTATAGAACTAACACTTACTTTTCCATTCTCATTAGTAAGGGGCTCAATTAGAGGTGTAGACACGAAAAATATACAGATTGATATTGCACACTCGATCCGGATGTACTAACATCGCCTCATCCTAAATTATCCATCTATCTAACCATTTAATCAAATAGCCTTATTTGATTAAAGTCATCATAATTCCCCTTTTAATTAAATAAATCCCTCGATTTAATTAAATCATTGTCTCTGTGTAATTAGCTAGGTCATTTCATCTTCCTATCTTTATTTAATTAAATAATCCATATTATTTGATTAAATCTCTAAATTTCATCTAATTAAATAAAATAAATCAAACATTTATCTAATTTAATCTAACATCACCCCATTTTTATAAATAAAAAATATTTATTTAACTAGGTCTAAATCATTCTCTTCTCATTTTGAGTTATTTAAATCCTAAAATCTAAGTCAAAATGGTCAAATCAACTAACATCATTTAAATTAATCAAATCCTTATTAATCTTAGTCTTAATCCATCAAATCCTCTAGATTTTGCAACTTGCACATGAAAATCAATTTAATTGATTTATAAATCATCTATTTTCATTCAAAAAAGGCATCCAAGTGGGAATATTCTTCAAAATTGAAATCTCCCCCCAAATAGACATGTACATCCAAAAAAGCATTTAAAATCTCTTACATGTCCTTGCCTTGATCCAAGTGGCATTTAACTCTCCTCTTTCATCCCCCCTAAACATGTCACTTCTTCAAATTCAAATTTCAAACTTGCACATCCTCCATCCACTCACAAGTTGACAAGTGGCACTTTGCCATTGGCTAATTCTTAGTCCCACATTGCTCTATTTTGGACTCTCATCCATCAATCTCATCTATAAATAAGAGGCTAATCTCCTCATTTCACCACCCACAATTTGAGTAAACTTACTATGCTCAAATCATTAGCAATTTTCATCCATTATCATTGAGTTCATAGCTAGGTTATGCAGATTTTTCTATTGGAGCACTCATCAAGCATCAAAAAAGTGGATCACTCCTCATCACACATCAATCTTGCATCATAGGAGTTGGGAAAGGGCCAATTTTCACATCAAATTGGCACCAATTCCCCCATGGGATCAAGAGTTTGCTTGTTTTGATAGGATTTTAATCTATTTCATTGTGTTCTTCATTCTTCTTTCCTATTTTTAAACTATGCTAATGGATTTCATGGGGAATCCTTGTTCTTGCTTGCATTTCATCTTCTAATGTGTTTGTTCATGTTGTTTTGCAGGTACTAGGATTGGGGTTCATACATTTTGTGCTAGAAGGAGGGAAATCTCACCTTTCAATCACATTTTTTATAAAATTATACATTTTCTTTGTTCTGGGCTTTCAGTGTCGTTGTTAAAGCCTGCTTGGTTTAACATGGCTATGGGACATTTGGAAATTCAAACTGCGATGCTGAAGTCTTCTCACCCAAGATTTTGAATTTCAAACCGCGCCGCTTGACCAATCTGACCCGCGAGATTTTTCAAAAAAATCAAATAGCGACACTGAGCAAAAGGGCGATGCATTTGAGCTCACTGGTCCAGGTACAAAGCACCACTGACTAGTAAGTGGTGCTATACAACACCGCTGGAGAAATCAAACTGCGACGCCTTCACAGATTGCACCGCTGGAGGGTAGTATGAAGTGAAATTTAATTTACAGCACGTGCTTTTTTTCAAATTTTGCTTCTTTTGTATGTTTTCTATCTTTTTGACCTCTATTTTGCAGAATATAACTGATTTTTTCTTGTAGGTTGAATCGATTAAAGATGAAGAGGAAGAGAAGCATGATGATGTCATTTCACAAAAACAAGTGTTTTTAAACACTTTAGTGTTTGTTTAACACTTTCTGAGGATTCATTATTCCTCTTAAGGAAAATTTGTCATCTTTTATGCTTAGGATATACTAATTTCATTTGGGCTTTAAAAATAACTTTTTAATTCTTGTTACAAAAGGCTTAAAAGAACATTAGGACTCAAATCTACTAAAGTTTGTTTTGGGATTAAAAATTGAACAAGGCAATTTGTCACACTTACTTTGGTGCTTTTAAAACAAACTCACAATTGCTTTGAAAGGTTAAAATGAACATGTGCAACTTTATTTTTGTGATTTCTTACTTAAACTAACATCATCAAAAAGGACGTATGCGCTTCTCTCATGCTTTATAGCGATCTTGAGAATCAAAAGTCCTTTTTTATGATCTTAGGTTGAGATAAAGTAGTCACCTCCACACTTCATTTTGGGAAATAAAATTGAACAAAGCTTGCGAAGTGTGAGTTAGGTATGTTGCGTGGGTTCTCCCTTTGTTTCTAAATGAACGTCGATTGAACTACGGTGTGCTTGCTCGCTATTGTTTACCTTTAGAGGGGCCTACCTAAGAGACACATCCGAAAGGAGAACTTGAAGGTGACTCCAACCGGTTTTTCATTCGGGCCGGTATATAAATGGATAAGACTAAACTGTCAAGTCCTCATGGTATGTTGGCCTTAGCCGTATAGTGTCTTTCAAAATGGAGTACTACCGTAAAACATATAAGAGCCCCTAGTAGGATTGATCAAAGCCTTTAGTGGCTTGTTGGACCTCACAAGGAATGTCATGTCCACTGATCACATCGTGGGAACCTTGTTTGTAGTAGCCAACCCGATTCCATCCAACAAGTTTACATCAAAGTGTGGTGCATTGGAACTTGTATAACTAAAAATATGTTATACTTCTGTGAATCCTTGCATGCAAGGATACTCAATAATGAGTCCTTGCAAATCAATTCACAGCTCTCTATCCGAGAAGAGCAGGGATTGATATTGTGGCCCTCAGATTAACCCTGTTACCCCTGCAAATACAATCTCGGAACGAGAGATTCAAAGAGGAGAAGCAAGAATGCCAATCTCCATGAATCCTGTTCTTGCAATGCAACGATGAAAACTAATCTAAATGACTGTAAAATGCAATAAACCAAACTAATTTATTGAAATGAGTCAGTCTACATGCAATGCCATAAATGAATTACTTTGCAAATTAATCTACTATGAAGATTAAGCTAAAATGTAATATTAAACTATATGCTCTAAAACTAAGATGCTTATAAAATCAAACTAATGTGTAATCTCAAATGATAAAATTCAAGAAAATTTGTAGCATAAGTCTGATGTAAAAATTCATGATTTTTTTTTTTTAAATGAGAATGAGAGGGCTCATTTTATAGGCAAAAGTGGAATTGAAGGAAAATTCAGAAGCAATGTGGGATAAATAGAAAATAGAAACAAATCTTGATTGGAACTCTTTCTTTAGTTTATTTCCCTTTTAATTTCATTTCCTTTTTTTTCATCCACCGAATATTCTTGAGAGGATATTTCATTTATTTTATTTAATTGGGTATTATATCTCTTTTAATAAGAAAATATAAGATTATGTAATTTAGAAATGAATATTAATAAAAAAAAAAAATAAAAATAAAAATTATTTAATTAAAAATAGATTTAATTAAATAGCATCATTTTATTTAAGTAATATTAACTTCAATTAAATAATATTATTTTATTTATTAAAAGAGATTTATTTCTTTTGATTAAATAATATTAATGAAGCATTCAAACCTTAGGAAAAATTGAAATATTTGAAATAGTTATGAATTGATTAAGAAATTTGATTTGAAAATGCGACAATCATTGATTGAGAAAGTTGATGTTGACAAATTAAATAAATGGGGCCCAAAGTCTAGGTGACCATTTTAGGTTGCATACATTTTCCCCTCTTTGACCCCAATGTGAGGTGGGCTTCGGGATCACAGGTCAAAGAATGAAGTGCAATGTGAGATCGATTTGGGATCACAAAACAACTTCAGTCAGGAGTCGACTTCGGGATCACATCACGGACAAGCATATAAACAAAAGGCCTTTGAACGCATGAGGTCGATTCGGGATCACATCAAAGTGAGAATAAGAATCTCAAGCAAGGTTGCCCCAAAGAGAAGCAATTGATAAATTGATAAAGTTGGAATCAAGGATTGAAGTTTGATAGAATTTTACGTGATTGAAATCCGAAGTGAGATAGAGGAGAAATAATAGAATTAAAAATTTGATCCAAATCAAACAAAGATAAGGTTCTTGATGTAGGGTGAAAAATATAAGAATCCACCGAACCAGTTATGAATTAGCAAAATTATGCCTAAGGTTGAATTAGAAAGAAAGAGGTGGGAATTGAAATCGGATGGAAGATAGAAGTTTGGAAGAAATGGAAAGAAATGGAGAAGGAAGAGAATGCCTCAATAAAGGATGCATCAAAATCAATCAATTTGTTTAAGATGAAATTTCCGATTGAATCACCGAAAGAAGATAAGGAAATGAAGAACGTGATCACAGTTGATGAAAAATCCACAAGAAAGATGAAGGAAACCCTCTCAAACCCATAATACAACCTAAAAGTGCAAATTAACATGAAGTCTAAATAATGCAAGCTACATGAAAATGCAAAGGTGTACTTGCAATAGGGTAACATAGGTTTTTGTGTGTTCATCATTCATTAGAGAATGTAAGAGAACTTATTTTCATCATTGGGCCATTATTACCGGACATCGGACAATCACATAATCATCACTAGTCACAAGCAACTATATGAAGATATATGAATGTGATTTATATCAGCGGAATGTGGAAAGATTCTAACATGAGCATCAAGACATGAAGGTCCAAGATGACTACAATGTTAGCTTACCCAATTTAATGCGAATATGCCTTCGCATCGGAAAACATAAGCATGGGATTACCATGAGAATGGTTGTGCAAAAACATTCAAGGATGATGCCATAAATCTCTTAAATTGTGTCAAGGACAACAAAGGAGACCGAAGAGGTTCAAGGCAACACCCACAAGCGGAAAGCAAATAAAAACATGCCCCATGCCTCAAGTCCTCTAGCTATGCATCACGGAGAGACTTATTAGACAAGGACACTCAGCGAAAATCAATATCAGTCAGCACACAAAGAAAAGATCATGGCATATCTCAAGCATTAAGTGTTGCAATTAAAATTTTTTAAGTGTGTAAACTAATACTGAGTTCCAAGGATAAGGATCGAATGCTTGCAAGTAGGTAAGATCACATGACTGAACTGGATAAGACCAAACTGATAAGTGTTGAAAAACACACAATGTCAGAGGTTGTGTTGAAAAACACAGTTGGGTTAGTGTTGAAAAACACCGTTTGCGAGGTGTCCTAAAGACAAGCATATCCAAGAGACCAAAGCTAACACAGTGATGCCCCTAGACAAAGACAAAGACCAATTCCAAACCAAGGCAATAAGGACAAGACATGATGGAGAAAGGCTAAGTGTCGAGGATGCATGCTAAGAAATAGGGATGCAAAGGCCTCAAGTAGCGCCTGTTTCCAGGTTTTCACCACTTGGAAGAATTTTTTTTTTAGGACTTTTTATATTTTATATATATATATTATTTTATTTTATTTTATTTTTATTTTTATTTTTTTGTATTTTTTCAGCATCATATTTGAATT
>VDFB02201065.1:0-26528 GCA_007258455.2 Sequoia sempervirens | reverse complement strand
TATGGAATTGACATCTCTACTCTCTGAAAATATAAATTTTATCGACTAGTCTTATCTTTGTATAAGAGCTATTTAAAAACTCAGTTATGGTTTGAGAAATCAATTTCAAATTGCTTGAATCTTGAATCTTGAATTTGGAGTTGACAAACTTTTTCTAAGATTTCCTTCTTATGGTCTACATATACGAATTTATTTCCTTTTTCTCTATAGTATATCATGAAAGGACCTAAGCCTACAAGACCCTTTTTTGTAGTATAGGCCCCAAAAAGTGGGGACAATGTTAATTTTCCCCTACTGCATGAGACATGGAATTTTGTTCTGTTCACCCTTTATTGTATAAATTTCTCATTGATATGATTTTGATCTTTTAGCATTTTGTTTTGGAAATTTGTATTTTTGATGTGTAGTGCACAGCTATTGAAGTTTGAATGTTTTCTTATTGGACCACTAGAGTGTTTTTCTAGTCTATATCATCAATTTTTTGGCTATTTGTTGAACTCAATCTACATTGAACTTGTCTCTCTTCATTAGCTTTGTTACTATTTTTTTAGAAACACATAAAGTTGTTCTTAGTTTTCTAATCAGTCCTTGTTACAGGGGCAAATAGTTCTAATTGGAGAAGAAGGGAGAGGGCAATCTTCATTAGCTTTGTTACTATTTTTTTAGAAACATATAAAGTTGTTCTTAGTTTTCTAATCAGTCCTTGTTACAGGAGCAAATAGTTGTAATTGGAGAAGAAGGGAGAGGGCAATATCAGTGCAAGTGTGGCCAATTGTTCAACAACAATGCACAAGGTGAGATTCTGGAATTAAGCTTCTCCTTTCTTTGCAATGGCATAAAAATTATTGAAAATAGTAAATGTAGAAAAAGCTATCAAAAGGATAGAACTTTCATTCTTCAAGCCTATTTGATAATTATGCCTTCGAGAAAGTTGTAGAACATAAAGGAGAAGATTGATTCAAGAATATCACTTAATTGTCTACATGTGTACTCATATGATCACTTCTCCCCTAGTTCAGCTAGAAGTATTCCTTCATGTTATAAGGACAAGTTTGACAAATGAGTGCAGTAAATGACATATGCTATGTAATTCATAAAGATGAAACAGTTCAAGCCAACAAGTAGATTACTATTGCAATCATTTCATTGGAAAAATGTAGCACAAAGAAATATGCATTGTTGCAATCATCTGATATGCAATTCCTATGTAATTTTTTGCTCAATCAGCAAATCACGTTGTATAATTTAAACATATTCCTTTCTATTTCTATAGTTTGAATTTAAGACCATATTTTTAACATTGACAAATTATTAGTCCCTGTCGTAAGGCGGAGACTATTGTTTTCATGTTTGCTTTCCTGCATTAACATGCATTTGCTATGCTATGCTAACCAATCACATTCTATAATTTAAACATTTTTGTTTGTATTTATTTAGTTTGAAATTAAGAATTTATTTTTTATATTTAAAATTTAGCATTTATCTCTTTTTTCATTGGTAAGAGCACCTTTATAATTCATTTCTATGTTAGAAAATAGGATGTCAGATGGCATTAAATATGAATTGTGTTGGTGTGCTAGAGGGCACAAAATCACTGAATGTATAGTTAATGCATTGAATACCACCGCATTTTGAGGAGAAGTTGTTTAAGTGTTAGATTGCTACACATACAATTCCAATTGTTCAATAAGCATTTCATATGTTCAGCTCGCCAATCACGTCCTATAATTTTAAAACATTTCTTTGTAGTTCTATAGGTTGAATTTAACAACATATTTTTTATATTTTAAAATTACTGTGTATATGTTTTCCTATTGGTAATAGTAGCTCTATAATTCATTTTTCTCCAAGGAAATTAAAAAAGTAGAATGACATAGATGAATTTGAGCATACATTTTGGCATTAAATGCAAATTGTGAGAGGTTTGCTGGCAAGCTGGTGGCTACAAAATCAGCCAATGCATATTTAATGCCTTAAAATGCCATTGGAGTTGAGGAGAAGCCACTGGAAGTATTGTGTGCCTTCGTGTGCTCATTCTCCTTTGTTTATTAGTTCTTGCTAATAGATAGGTTACTATTGCAATCGTTCGATATGCATTTACTATGTTGCGCTGGCCAATCACATTCTATAATTTAAACATATTTCTTTGTATTTCTATAGTTTGAATTTAAGAACTTATTTTTTATATTAAAAAATTAGCATATATCTCCTATTAGTAAGAGTAGCTCTATAATTCATTTTCCTTTAAGGAAATTAGGAAAATAGGATGACAAATCAATTTGGATGCATAATTTGCCATTAAATGCAAACTGTGAGAGCTTTGTTGGTAGGCTGGCAGGTACAAAACCACTAAATGCATAGTTAATGCATTGAATGCCACTGTAGTCAAGGAGAAGCCGCTACAAGCATTGGATTGCTATTCGTACTCATTGTGCTTTGTTTACTATTGATTAATGCATTGCATAGGAATGTGAAGTCTTAGTTTGTGTTAATCTAAACTTGAAACTCTTGGCACTTTGTATATGCCAGGGCAACAAGAATATCCACCTGTGTCTACTATTAGAGTCTAAAAATCCTTGTTGGATTGACATCTTTCTTGACATGGGCTTTTTAACTTCTCATTACTAAGTGTTTTGGCTATTCTTAAAAAGAAATGCAAATTGATATGAGCCTACATTTTATGTCATTGCAAGATTTTGATGGTTGTTGTAAAGCTCTCACAATGTGCATTTAATGCCAAGATATTTGCCGACTTTTTGGTGACAAAACTTAAAATGTCATCTTATGGCATTTAACATATTGACACAAATCTGTCATTTTAATTTTTTTGAATTTTAAAAAAATAAAATAAAATTCTATAGCTTCTCTTACCATTAAAAAACAAGTAAATAATAATGTCTAAATATGAAAAATATGTTGTTTAATGTAAACTATAGAAATATAAACAAATATATATAAATTATATAGTGTGATTGGCCAAATCAGTAAAAAAAAATATGTTGTAATATGCAAACTATACAAATAGAAAGAAATATTTATAAATTATGCAGTGTGATTGGCAATCTGAGCAAGAAGGCTTCTCATTCAACCTGTTTTACATGCAAACAAAGCTACATGACAATACTGTTTCATGTTTATGAGTTTGATGGTATATGTCATTGACTGTACTCATTTGTCTAATTTGTCCTTGTAACAGGAACTGGTACTTCCAATTGTAGCAAGAGACAAAATTCCACATCAATAGAAGTATACAAGATCATTCAACAACAAAGTACAAGGTCAGATTATTGAATCAACCCTTTCCTTTCTTTATAATGCAATAAAATTTCTTCCATGTATGAAATGTCATAAAAAGTTGCCAAAATATTCAACTTTCCTTTTCCCAATTTACACAGAAAAGTATTGATTCATATTAAACCCAATTAGCATTTTCAGCTATTCAATGCCATATGCATTTTAAACCAGAACAATATAGCAGCAATCGCATGTAGCTAGAAAAGTCACTAGGTTTTGCTGTACTATAGTTGCACACAATGCATTAAAGAATTACAATGCATTCATATGAAACCCAAATAGTATTTTTAACAATTCAATGCTATATGCATTTTAAACTAGAATAATATAATAGTAGTCACATGTAGCTAAAGAAATTCTATGCTATAGAGTTGACAGTATCAATTTTGCCGCACAAGCAAAGAAGGGCTAAGGAGCATAGTCAAGTAACACAAAGAAAAACAAATAGGGAGCATAGAAAAATACCATTGATTGGCTATAGAGGCATGATAATTTAAACACTAACTTTGAATATCACTAGTTCAAAAACTCTCTTTGCCTCAAATAGAACTATGCTTATATGAACTAAATTAAAACTTTGAACTATACATGATTTAGGCAATGGGACAAAGTGCAAAGCAAGATTATTTGATTGTTTTGTAATGTTATCAAATGCATGTTTTACATTTTTCTAAAATACATATGTGCAAGATTTGCCATCGCAATGCAAAGAAAGGATAGGCTTGATTTGAGAATCTGACCTTGCACTATATTGTTCAGTGATTGAGTACAATTGTACCAATGTTGATCTCTGTCTCCTAGTGCAATTGCATCTGTTGATTCCTCTTACAAGGAAAAATTAGACAAATGAGTACAGTGAATAACATATACTATGTTACTCATAAACATGAAACAGTATTCTTTTGTAGTTTTGTTTGTATGTAAAAAAAAACTAAATGAGAATTTCTCTTGCAATCATTTCATTAGAAAAATGCTACAAAAAGAAAAATACCTAAAGCATGTATATTTTGAGATCAAACATGCCAATTAACAAAAAACCCACAGTCTCATCTAATGCATTAACTATGCATTAGTGATTTTGTAGCCCCTAGTGTGCTAACAATCCTCTCGCAATTCACACTTAATTCCAAAATATCCACTCAAATTTATCTTTGTTATCCTATTTTCCTGATTTCCTTAAAGGAAAAAGAATTATAGAGCTACTCTTACCAGTGGACAAAAAGATAAATGCATATTTCTAAATATAAAAGACAACTTCTTAAGTTTGAAGTTTAGTGAACACAAACAATGACTTTACACTCCTATTTAATGCATTAATCAATAATAAAAAAGCACAATGAGCACACATAGCCATCCAAGGCTTCCAGTGGCTTCTCCTTGAATGTAGTGGCATTTAATGCATTAAATATGCATTTAGTGATTTTGTGCTTGTGACCTTGCCAATAGAGGTCTCACAATTCACATTTAATGCCAAAATATTTGCCCAAGTTTATCTCTATTGTCATATTTTCCTAATTTCCTTAAATGAATTATAGAGCTACTCTTACCAATAGAAAAGGAGATAAATGCTAATTTATGAATATATTAAATAAGTTCTTAAATTCAAACTATAGAAATACAAAGGAATATGTTTAAATTATAGAATGTGATTGTCCAACATAGCATAGCAAATGCATATCGAATGATTGCAATAGTGAGTTGCCTAACCAAAATATCTAATTCAATTGTACTGGCTCAAAGAAGCAAAAGTTGGAGAAACATAAATGACAACAAAAAATGAAATACTGTTTAAATATGTTTTAAAATAACTTTAGAATTGGTAAGAGTAGTTGTATAAATCATGTTCCTTTTTCTTAACAATTTGGAAAATTAAGATGACATTGATAGATTTATAGTGTGCCAGCAAAGGAGTCACAATTTGCATTTAATGCCAATATGTTCGCTCAAACGCATCCACTAGATATGGAAAATATGTTGTCAAATGCAAACTATAAAAATAGAAAAAATATTTATAAATTATGCAGTGTAATTGGCAATCTAAGCAAGAACGATTCTCATTCAACCTATTTTGGATGCAAACAAAGCTACATGGCAATATTATTTCATGTTTATGACTTAGATAGTATATGTCGTTCATTGTACTCATTTGTGTAGTTTGTCCTTGTAACAGGTAACGGTGCTTCCAATTGCAGTAGTAGAGAAAGGTCCACACAAGTATACAAAATCATTCAACAACAAAGTGCAAGGTCAGATCATTGAATCGACCCTTTCCTTTCTTTCAATGCAATAATTTTTTTTTTCCATATATGAAATGTCATAAAAAGTTGTCAAAATATTCACAATCAGGGAAAACATGTAAAAGTGACCTTTAACTTGTAAAACTGCACTATTTCTTTTGTCTATATTCAACATTTAAATCTTGGTGCATTGCTAAATAGTCACTGTACAACTGAATAGTTTCAATACAAGCTTTCTTTTAGTCAGATTCATTGACAATAATATTTCACTTTTGTTTTATAGAGTTTGGGCTACTTTGAATTTGTATTAAAGGATAATGTTGCAACTTTTGCACTAGTACTGATGAAGGTCAGTAATGAACTATTAAAGTTGTTTCTCTTTAGCATACTCGCAAAAATGCAACATCTTTTTTGTCAGTAATCAACATTTTACGCTTCATGCATTGCTAAAATAGTCTCAATACAAGCTTTGTTTCATCAAACGCCTGGCTCAGCAGTATGCTAACAAAGATCCCTCTAAAAAAACCAAGACTCTTGCAAGAGCCAATTATAGTTGAGACCTATAAACCAAATGGAAAAACACAAATCATGTCAATTGATGAAGCATTGCATTGTGCGCATTGTTTTCGAATTGATTCATTCAACTATAAGGTTGGCGATTGCCTATTTGACACAATGCATGTCTTGCTTCATTATCGCTACACACCAAATCAGCTACGCAATGGTCTTGTGGACCATTTCCTACATCGTCTTCACAATGGATGCAACACAGCTAAAAGATCATTTGAACTTGATTTACATCCAACAGTGCTTAAGGATTTGCATAATATACATGAAAAAAACACATATCTGCGTAGAATGAGGCTTTCCGCTACAGATATCAATGGCAATGGTGAAACTAGACTTTGGGGTGACACATTTTGTTTAAAATGGCTAGCACTTTGGTTGAACATACCAATATGCATTTGGTCTTCAACACACAAAGTAATGCACTTATATTTCAACAAAGATGCATGCAATTCAACAATATCAATTCTTTTCCATGATACAAATGCAAGAGTTGGACACTACGAGCCTGTGTTTTCATGGCTAAACACATACAATTGCATTGAAAACATTCAAACACACTTGCCAATCACACATTGCAATTTTAACAATATCTGGAATACAATTGCAAATGCATTCGATACACTTGGACTTTGTAGACCTACTCAATTTGCTACTACATGTGGCGAAAGCATGTTTGTTGCTATAATTTTTCTTCTTGATGAACAATTTGATGCAATTGCTTTACAATTATTTATGGCCCAATCACTGGAAAATGCATTGATAGTACAAAACAGATATGCATTGGCATGCTTTAGCACATCTGAGCAATCTACCATAACAAACAAGAATTGTCTACTGCAATTGCAATCACTAGTTTCCAATATTGGAATACCATATACACAAAGTGGCCTTGAGGGGTCTGAATTTTGTTTGTTATGGTTGTCACATATATTTGATGCAGTGATACACATTTGGCAAGCAACTACACATCCCAAAGCCAAAACATACTTAAATTGCATAAAACCAAAAAAAACTTAATTTGCTTTGCAATCAACTCAGGGCATTGTCATTATGAACCGCTTCAACAAAAACAACTCCTCGCACATAACATGCATATCAACCATCCATTTTCTATGCAACTTATGACAAATGTTGTCACATTTGCATCAAATTGTATACTTCAAGATAACTCGAAGCTTTCACAAGATTTGTGCACTTCTCAATTAGAAATTTGTAGTGCATCAGAATGCATCCCTGTTCAAAATCTTGCAACAAACAATATAATTGGTTGTCATTTAACAAGTTTACATGATGAAACAATTGCAACTTTTCCCACCTCTAAACTAAATGTTTGAAGACCATTGTGACATTTAAAAATAGCAATACGTGATATAGGTAAGCAAAAAGCGGCGATAGAGAATGAACAAATAAAGTTGCAAAAAATGTTGTAAACAAAACATGCAGATATTTGGAACCTAAGATTCTAATATCAAATACAAGCACAAAACTGAAACCTTTTCAGATGTTGCACTCCCCAAAATCAAAAACCTGTTGTGCAGAAAATTGCCATGCAAATATCACACCATCTAAAGTATCTCCTTCAATTGTAGCAATTGACCATGTCGCAAGTAGAGATAACAAATGTAGATTTGCTGCAAGCTTTGGCCATGAGCAACCATTGCATTGTTTGAAAGAAAAACAAATAGCTATAACAACACACATATCAAGTAGTACAAGTGAACTTCTAGAACCTAACACTTTTGTTCTGACTACTGGCAATGTTGCAAATGAAAATTAATTTTCCAAGGTTAGTGCAAAGCCTATGCATCAACAATCATTGCATTCTTTGAAAAAACAAATGTGAAGCGCACAAAATCATTATGCTTTGCATGTGCCAAAGCTCAAACATAGGCCCACAATTGAAAAGTCTATTAGCTCATATTTGTGAAGCATAAACGACACACCCACTCATCCATGCTCTCTTTGCGAGATGCTTCATTTTCATCGAAACATACGTAAAGTTGAAAATGCACTTTTCAATGCTCTTTCTTGGCTTCTTGTTCAAATCAACGATAAAACAATAGCAATAGGACAACCCATTTGCAAACAATGTATAAAAGCTACTTTAAATGGCAAGGTTTCTCATTATGCTACACCTTTGAACATAAGACGCAATGCGCCAATAGATGTTGTTCATTCCTTGACTTCCTTAGAAGAAAGACTTGTCTCTTTGCGCATTGCTTTTGCACAAATAAGACAATTAGGATATAGGCGAGCACAATATGGCTTGCTTGGTACAATTATCAATGTTCCTGTAGATTTTGATAAGGTGCAACAAGCATTGCCTAGAAAACTAGATGAAACAACAACAGTGGCAGTTAGATTGAAAGGAAAGCTACAATACAAAAATGCATATGCACAGGGAAATATTAGACCTGCTATTGTCATGAATGCTTTGACATCATTGTCAAAAATGCCACTATATACAAAAGAGAACATCTCTATAAATAAAAATTGGGAAGAGCTATTGACAAATAAAGCAACACAAATGCACGTAGATTCTAAAGTGGAACCAAATATGCACGATGACATGTCTAAGGATGATGAAGAGCCGATCACTGAATCAGTTGTACATTGGTTTAATGAACCACACTCAATCAAAGACCTTGACACAACCTTCATTGAGATTGCACCATCAGAAGGTTTTAAACCTCTTGGTATCTTCCAAGACACGTATGCAAAGGAGATGAACTTCCCAACCCTATTTTATGGTTCACCTCGACCACTTGACATTACTAAAAACTTCTCGTTCCAAAAAATAGACAAATGGGAGCTTATGCATAAGACAATGATTTTGCAAGACACATAACAAATATTTTCTTTAAAGCCATTAAAATTATTATTCAACAAGTATCTTCATTGACATGGATATGCATAAGGAAAACCGAATTAAAAGGTAGAAAGTTGCTTGTAAAAGATGTCCGCAATCCAGCAAGTTTTGAAAAAATATTAAGATCGCCATTGGGCTATAGGACACTAAAAAGCATTTGAACCTCACTAGACTATTTAGAGAACACTAGGAAAAACATATTTGCAATGATAAGACAATTGGGGCCTCCAACTTTCTTTGTGACATTAACAAGTGCTGAGCACTTTTGGGAGCCATTGTGCAAAGCTTTACAACAAATATCCATTCAACAAGAAGACAAGTGTAATGAAACTATAGAAGATAGGAATTTGGACTTTCAAATAAGAAAGAATCTAAAACTTTGTACTCGCTACTTCAACCATAGAATCAATGCATTTCGAAAAATGATGCTAAAAAACCATGAGCTCTTTGGCCAAGTAATGGACTACTCTTTTGTTACAGAATTCCAAAACCAAGGTAATGAACATGTTCATTTCCTACTATGGATAAAGGGCACACCTGTGTATGGGAATTGTTAAAATACTAAAATAGAGAGCTTTGTGGACAAGTATATTTCATGCGACTCTTCGCTACTTGATATAATCCTTGCCAAAATGCAAGCACATCATCATACAAAAAGTTGCAAAAAATACAAAAATTCAATCTGCAGATTTAGTTTCCCCTTGTCTCCTATGCGTAGAACAATGATATTAGAGCCTTTTCCCATGCCTAGTGCTGCAATCAAGGATAGAGCAAGAAATTTTTCAAGCAATTGGAAAACAAACACTATACAAAAAAAAATTCATTTGAGAGTTTCTTGCATGAATTGCAAATGGATGAAACTGATTACATTGTAATGCTTCAATCAACATTGACACGCAAAATTGTCATGCTGAAAAGAGACACAACTGATATTTGGGTGAATTCCTTTGCAAAGAAAGTGCCAAGACTATGGTATGCAAATATAGACACACAATTTATTTTAGATGCATATGTTGCTGCATCATATTGTACTTCGTATATGACAAAACAAGATAGAACATTGTCTCTTGCATTTCGGCAATTGTGACAACAATGCACTCATGCTTATGATGGAAAGGTACAATTCATTCAGAAACTTGGCAATGCATTGCTTAACTACCAACAAATGTCCAGTCGTCAGGCTGTTCATATTGTCCTTTCATTGCCACTGCGCAAATGCTCAAGAAAAACAATTTTCATCAACACTGCACCATTAGAAAGTAGAGTTTTCATGTTAAAAAGCCCTAAACAATTGGAAAAAGAGCAAGATGATTCTGAAAACATCATGTGTGCATCTGCAATAGAAAAATACTCACAACGACCAAAAACTCTTGACAACTTGTCATTGGCTGAATACACTGCCTTCTACTCTGGCAATTTGACAAAGTTTCAAAAAAGAGCAACTCCACATATCATACGCTATATGAGATACAATCTTCACATTGATCCTGAGAATTATTGCAGAGAAAAACTTATGTTATATGTACCTTTTAGATCTAGTGAACAAACCTTGCTAACTCGATATCAAACATGGAGTGCAACATTCAATGCAAACAACAAATTGCAAGTATCGAAAAAATATTCACTGCACAAATAGCTTCTACATGGGGCAACATTGATGAAGCTGCTACTAAAGTTAATAATGATACCTTCCCAACAATAGACATTGCAAACAAAATTGATAGAAGCAAACACAAAATGGCATAGAGAAATATGACATCATAGCTGACTTAAACCATATGAGAAATATAAGGCTCACAAACTCTATTTCCAACACACTATTTTTAGAAATAGCTCACCCATTCCTACTTAGCAACCAAGAATACTTCAATTTAAGAAGACAATTGAACAAAGAACAACAATCAATACTAAAGGATGTACTGATGACAAAAAGACTTGCACCCAAAAAACCATTGTACTTGTTCTTGACAGGTGGAGCTGGCACAGGGAAAACCTTCACAACTAAAGCAATTTTTGAAGCAATGACTCGATACTATGATAAGCAACTAGATAGTGACCCATTCAAGCCTAAAGGCATTATTGTTGCTTCAACAGGAAAAGTTGCATTCAATGCAGGTGGCATCACTGCACATTCGATCTTCCATCTACCATGCAATTCTTCAAAAATGTTTCCCTTGGATTCAAACACACTTGATACCTTACGCAAAAAATTTGACCAATTGCAAATTTTGTTTATTGATGAAGTCTCATTGATTGGCTCCAAAATGCTTTACAACATTGATAGAAGACTTCATCAAATCAAACACACACCAACAAAACCCTTTGGCAATATAGATATTATATTTTGTGGTGACCTCTACCAAGCACAACCTGTATGTGATGCTTGGATATTTGAAGAACCAACAATAGACAAAGACAAAATGCCATATACCTTTTGGATTGACAATGTGAAATGTTTTGAACTACATACTGTGGTTAGACAAACAAATCAACATTTCATTTCCATACTTAATCATGCCAGGACTTGTCAACAAACTAATGAAGACATTTGCTACTTGAATACAATGTGTTGCAAGCCTCCACCCAGTGATCCAAGATTCCCATACTTGTTTCATAGAAATTCAGCGGTTGACGAGCACAACAAAAAAATGCTAGACTGCTTACCTACAAAGCTTTACATATTAGAGGCAATGGATAAAGAAGACACACCCATTGATAACATCCAATTTCAACCTGACAAGTCAACCCTTCCTAGCACAATTTTGCTCAAACAAGACATTTTGGTTGAATTAATTGCTGGGAACCTTGATACACAAGATGGACTAGTCAATGGTGCATATGGCATTTTCAAATTGCATACAATTGACCAAGAAGACATTGTTTGGATTCAATTCAATGACCCCAATGTTGGCAAATCGCATTGACAAAGAATGCAAAGTCTATACACAAATTGTATTTTGCCTTCTTGGACACCTATAACAAGAGTTGTTAGAAAAGTCAAAACAGTTACAAAAATAGTCACTTGAGCTCAGTTCCCTTTGCAACTAGCATGCGCATGAACCATTCATAGAGCACAAGGCCTCACAATGGATGCACTTGCTTTTGACCCTTGTAAAGCCTATCAACATGGCCTTGTTTACACTGCTCTATCACGTGTAAGAAACATTGAATCTTTGTATCTAATGCACAAACTACAACATCAAAATTTCAAGGTTTCAGAAAAAGTCAATATTGAGATGCAACGCCTCACAGCCTTAGCACAATGGAAACTGCAACACACCCTTACATTTGTTTCTTCAAGTCATTTTAGCATATGCTCTTTGAATACACGTAGCTTTGCATTACACACACAAGAAATAGCCCATGACCATGATTTGCTTCAAGAAACTATCCTTTGCTTCCAAGAAACCAAACACAATGTGCTTGACCATGTTAAATTCCTTAATGAAATATTCAATTGCTATCCTGCACTAAGTATTCATGGTCTATTAACATGCTACAAAAAAATAGTTTCATTGGAAAACATTGGCACTTTTGCAACAAACTATTTAGAATCAATAACCATTGACCTGTTGCATCTAGGCATTGCTCTACGCATTACAAATATCTATTGCAGACCGAATGCACCCATTCATGACATATTTAATCTAATACAAAACACTATCAGCTCATTGCCATCAAATTCCAAATTGATTATTGCTGGAGACTTCAACATTGACATGTTACAATCTACAAAAACACAAGCACTCCTCCTTGAATTTATGCAACAACATAAACTATCATTGCTTGTCGACAAGCCAACAACGCATGCAGGGAGTTTGTTGGACCACTTTTGGGTACACAATATAGAAACTGCTCTTCTGAAATTCACTATACTAGATACATATTGGACAAATCATTTTGCAATATCCCTTCACTTCCAATTATAGTAAATACAATTTTAATTTACTACTACATGTCACTTGATGCCTTTGACACTTGCTCTAATGATACTATACAATCATTTACAAAACCTAGTATACATTTGCTCAAGTGCAACTATTTATTATAATAATTTTTCCTATAACATGCTATTATCATTGCTTCTCCTTGCTGCACCAAATCAATGCTGAATTTGTGTAAGTACAAAACAATTGTTATATTAATTACACTTCATGCTCATGATGCTTCAACTACATTCCTTATATTTCTAGTCATCCACTTATGCAGATCTTAGATTTGGCTCTTGATGGTTGCAAATGGTGCTAGTGATTCTCCTGTAAATTTGTCACATGATTGTATTGCTGCAAATGAGTAGCTATTGTTCTCAAACAGGTATGTTATTGTCAACCTCTAGCCAGCCTTCATCATTCATGTTCATGATAATAACTTAATTGTAACATTTAATTGATTATTTTTTGCTATATTTCCAATGTGGCTTATTACACACCGGCTTCTTGCCTAGTGCAGAGTATAAACACAAAGAATATGTTCAAAATTCACTAACTTGTCCTCCCTTTTATACACAGTTATATCAAAACAATGGAAGCTTGAAACTTTCACTTGTTGATCTAGATTACTTGCAGCCAATAATTTCTTACCCAAGACAAGAACAAGAACAAGAACAATCGCAACATTGTCTAATGAAGTAAGAATCTCATTACCCACAACAACCCTTGTAATATTTTATTTCTTCTTCTTACATGTCATAGTGTTAAGCACTTTCCTCACTTCAGCTTTCTCTTCTTTTCTACATGGCGTAGTGTAAATCAGCCACCTTGCTTTAGCTTTGGTCCCTTTACGATGCATGGATGAATTCTACTAAACATAGCAATATCCTAATCATCGAAACCAAATGTTACTGTAAACCTCTAAGAAACTTTCAACGTTTGTATTTGTGCTAATGACTTAATTGTGAAGTGACATTCATTCTATAAATAGTACATTGTTGCTACACCAAATTAATCTTCAATTTGTCATCCACTTATGCATGTTTGAACTTCAGCCATTGATGCGTGCAACTGGCACTAGTCATCTGGACCTTGGCTTTCATGCTCATAACTGACAACAAATGAAGATGCAACTGTTATCGAATGGGTATGCTTCATTTTTTTTGTTTTGATGTTCATATTAAACATGTATTAAAAAGTGTTCCCTTAGTGCAATTCTGATTCTGATTCTCAGCCTATGCAAATCTACACCATGATCATAAGTGGTGGCAAATGAGCAGGCTACTGTTCAATATAGTTCATGACCATATCATGCCCTTTTTGCATTGCGAGATACATGCAGCAAGGTTTTCTATATGAAATAAATGGCAGCCCTTGTTTTTTTGTTACAGTGCTTTTATGATAAACATTTTAAAACTTTGAATACTCTTGCATAGTTTTTAATATGTGCTTTCTGTGTAACAATAATCATAATCATTATTTCCATGTTTAGGGGTATTTCTAAATGGATGGTGGAAACTCTTATTTGATTCTTGCCATTACTAGGACAATACCATAAGTCTCGGTAGCCATCTCCAAGAGTAGGCTCCATCCTTCAGTTTGCATGACAGTGCAGTCTTTCTTATCTTTATTCCACACACTAACATCAAAGCTAAGGTAAGCTCATTGTGGTATCTATTATCGCATTTACAACTTTCTAAACTTATGGATACTTATATGATGATTTACTTGTTTGAGTATGCTGAATATCATAGCTCTTACACATTAAATGTCATTGGTGCCAATGCAAATTCAATGTCTACGATTTTGTTTTTATAGAATACAGTAGATAGTTTTTTAAGTTCTTCAACACAGTTTCAAATTAGTTCTTATTTCATAGTTTCAAATTAGTTTTTATTTTAATGATGTATTACATGATGTGATCCAAAATGTACTGTTAGAACAAATATAAACAATTGAAGCTAAGAATTCTTGGTATTATCATCAAGAATCACAGGGCTCCAATTTCACAGTAAACAATTTTTAAATTCAATTGTATATATTTTTACATCAATACAGTATTGAATTAGTTCCCATCTTAATGATGCATAGGAATCTAATTCACATTGCCTATAGTAATTATTTGAAAACTTATCTACAAAATTAATATGAAACAAATAATTTATTTTTTCTTGAACTGACACTTATGCATTCTTGCAAGATTCTAGAAAGCAATAAAGTTGCAAAACAATTTGAAGACATCACAACTCAATGGAAATAAGTCCTGAGTATTCTACCATATGCCCAACTTTAGATATTAAATAAAGTTCAAAAATAGGTAACAAGTTAAAACCATCAGGTCTTACAATGTTCTGTTCATTGATAATGCAATTTCCTTTCGATATTTATCTGACTTCTAAAATTTACTTGTTAAATAAACTTTGTTAATCAACACACAACGATATTGTTGTTTAGATATTTTCTAATATAGGAATGTTCGAGTCATTCAGCGGAACCTTGTCTACATCATTGGGATACCATCAAATTTAGCTGATGAAGAGGTATATAATTTATTGCCCATCTTTACAAGATTGAGTTGCACGTGCATAGGTTTTTAGGAATGTTGAGTAGTGCACATTCTTTGTTGCCTTTTCACACTTTTAATCTTTATATAACTGAGACTAGTTACACTAAACTTAAGACTCATACTACCATTTTTTGAAATTAGTACAAGCAGTTTGTAGTCTTTGTGATAGTTTTGTGTTACTATTTTTAATTTTAAGAAGCATGCTCATGCTTTATTTGTAAATTTTTATGGTACTTTTTAAACAGTTTCTGTCTTTCAAGTACTTGATAGAATTCTCTCATAGAGACCAAAACACTTAACCAAAGGCATTGCTTCTTTGCAGACTCTTGAATGTCTAAGAGTTCTTTGGACAGTATGGGAAGGTTCTATATGACAACATTATGAGGTACAACTACTGGTATGAGCATGAAGTTGTTTGCAGATGTGATTTTTTTTGGATTTGAATTTTTTTTATGATGACATTGAAAAATTTCTTATTCTACCATTAAGCATTTTGTTTTCAACACAACCAATGAATATAAGTTTAATGTGGCTCTGGGTTATCATCAAACAATCATTTCTTTTGTTTTATGTCTCAAATGTTTAATGTGGCTCTGTTTTATCATCAGACAATCATTTCTTCTATTTTTTGTTTCGACACATGATCACACAAGCAGCAAAATTCCACAGTTCCATGGTCCTCCAAATTCGTTGCAACAGCATGGGGCTGGTTGCCTACCTCCGACGGAACCTTAGATCTTTAGCACAAACTTGGCTTCCTCAAGTAAACTACTTGTCAAAATAGCTTTTTCTGTAAGTAACCCTTGTTGGCACAGTAAATTGTATGAACAACACTTTATTACATTGCTTTTATGTCTCGATATGAATCATTTTCAGTTTTACTGTAGTTGGTAGGATTCTCTCCCTTATATGGTTATGCTTATAAGCTGTTTCCAAGATGCCAGTACTTTTTATATCAAACTGTAATATGTAACTTCAATCTTATTCTTTGTATGAATTCCTTGCTATCCTGTACCTATGCACTTCACCTTGGTTGTCCATGCTCACAAGTAGAAGCAAATGAGGAAACTACTATTCTCAGACAATTATGCTTCATCTTTTTCAGTTTCAAGTTCATCATACATATTAGACTTGTGATTTATTTTGACAATGAAATACATTTGTTGGATTTTAAGTAATTTGACAAACAAAAAAGAATGATTAAAGTTATTATACCACTTCAATTGTGTACCTATGTAGATATGGACCCTTACAGTTCATGCTCACAAGTGATAGCAAATGACAACACAAGTATTCTCAAATAGGTATGCTTGATCTTTTTCAGTTTGAATTTCATCATATTGTAAAACAACCTCTTTGCTTCAGCTTTGTGCTAATGACTTAACTGTGGCATAAGACAATTTCACATTTCTAGCCACTAATTTAATAGATGTTATAGGTATAGTGCATCCTTGAAGGCAAAGACTAATGTTTTCACATCCTCGTTTTTGTATAAAGTTGCATTCAAAAATATGTCTTCAAAAAAATAAATTACAACATGTTATTATGACTGCTTTTCCTTATTGCACCGAATGGATATTACTACTGTTCTTCTAGTTTATACATCTTGTAAAAAGTGTCTTGTTTACATCAATCCAAGATCTATCTTCTTGTTCTTGCAGGTGATTCTAATCAATCCTTACATTCCTGGATCTCAAATTGATACTGTAACAAATGACAAAATTATCAATAATAAATATGATAGCTTAAATGAGCCTTCCCTATTGTCATGGTAAGCTTTACGTCTGATTTTTGTCAAATCTCATTATTTTCAATCACTTGTAGTGGAGTTTGCATTTAAGATAATATACATGTTCTTTTGTGTTTTTTAAACCAGTTTCCCATACCACCAGGAACAAATTTTATATACAAGTTCCAAATCAATGGTTAGATACACAGCTATCTTTATTTCCCATCACTATGCTTCCACAATGCAACACGAGGATTTCTGAGACATTAAAATTGTTAGCAAGCCCAACCTCTATATTCCAGCCATGGAAGTTAAGAGATCAATTTGAATCCTTAATGAAGTGCTTCTTATGAATCCAATGAAGTTGTAGACATGGTTTATGAATTTTCAATGTATATGCAAAAGGTAACATGTTTTACGAATTTCACATGCACATTTTTAAACAAAAAATATTTTAAAAATAAATTATCTCCAATCTAATTGATTGAGAAAGCTTCACCAATGTTCGTAATTTCATTTCAATTTCAAGTTTTGAATTAGAAAATTGATTTACATTGAAACTGTTTTAGTGACTTTATGATGCTAACCTTTGTCTTACTTGGTACAAATATCTACACGCAAAAATGCAATTGATAGCTACAAATTCATTCTCATCATTTATTTATTTAATCTTTATTTCTTTCAATTTTTGTTGCTATATATTAATGAAGTTTAGACGATTTATGGATTCTCAATGTATATACAAAAGGTAACATGTTTTTCAAAGTTAAGAAGCACATTTTAAAACAAAAAATAATTCAAAAATAAATTATCTCCAATTTGATTGGTTGGGAAAGCTTCACCAATGTTTATAACTCAAACATGGTTCTACAGATGAATGCTTTATTCTACAAATATTCGCTATTAATTTCTGACGTTGCATTAGCAACTTGTATACCAGAGCTTCATAAGCTTTGAGGCATTTTTCACTCAAGTTAGCACTTCACAAAAAATTTTGTGGCAGGGACTCTAGCTGCTCGCAGCTCTTGTTTTATTATATATTTAGTTTTTTATTCAATTTTTTAATATAATAGAATTATAATATAAATACTGTAATTAATAATATTATAAATTATAATATTTTTTAAATTATAATAAAAATTAAATAAGTATAAATATAATATGATACAAGATAAATAAAATTAAAATAATATATAATATAATATAATTATAATTATAGATTTATGATTATTATTTTTTTGATTCGTTATAGATTTATAATAATTATAATGACATAATTATTATAATAATAAGTTAATAAAAAATTGTAATCATTAAAAAAACTTAATATATATACAAAATAAATCTTATATAATTAACGGAGATAGTAGAAATATATATCATTTTTTTAATAAAGCATATTTATTTTTATCAATCTCTGTTTATGGCAAACCATTGACCAATGCATATTTATTTTTATCAATCACTGTTTATGGTCATTTGGATCATTTTTTTAATAAAGTATATTTATTTTTATCAATACCTGTTTATGGTCATTTGGAAATGCTTTGTGGAAATAAAATATTTTATTGACAAACCATAGACCAAAAAATTCCCTAATTTCCTTTCCACAACTCTTCGGCATACCCATTGCACACCTAGGTGCAATTGCTAGTTTTAAAATGTTTTAAATCCCTTTTCTAAAAATTCATTAGTATAGCATTTTATTTAATAAAATCTTGAAAAATACATATTTTTAAGTTCAACTTTAAATATAAGGATAATTTTTAATCCATATGTTCATAGAAAAAAGTTCAAATTCTAATTCTAATTCTAAAACTAGATATCCATCTCGTGAACTAATGATGACATGTAGTCATGAAGGGCTCTAGGAAAATTCATCCTCAGCAATTCAATGATGGAAAATTCACCACCACCATGGAAAATTTATCATCCACCCAAAATTCAGTGCCAAGTAAAATTCATGGCCAATGAATTCATCACAGTGGAAAATTAACCACATTAGTATTTTTTAATATATATTTTGAAAACTTTGATTTTATTAAAAATATTAGACAATACGCATAGAATGAACATCATGTTATATATTAACAATAATAAGTAGGTGAAATGAGGGCATAAGACAACAAATAGGAAACTAAGCATAAAATTGTTGTTAAAAGGAATGAGCATCTTGAAGTTAAAGCTAACAAAATTGACTTACATGTTTTATTTGGCGGTTAATTTTTATAGTGTACATGCTAAGCTGCGCTGAAGAAAGGAAGCAATTTGATGGCTGTTATCTTTGGCCTATATAAAAATAAAAGTTAAATAGTGTAAAATCTTCTTTTAAAATATATATTAATTAAAATAATTTTTTACATTTTTCAAATATCTAATATTAGTTTTTTTAATCATTTTTTTTGTTTGATTAGGTTATGTAAGGAAAATATAGAAAGGATGTCTTTTTTGTCAAAAAAATATATTAGTTTGATCAAGTTGCACAAGGATAATGTAACAACATATGAAGGTTATGTAACAAAATGAAAGAAAAAAAAGGTGCCACAAGATTGCAAAAATGAAACTTTTCAAAGAAATGGTTATTTATGATGACATTTTACCAAATTTTGAATGCCTAATATTAACCCTTTACCAACAATTAGATTCATTGGCAATTTAATTTTTATTGTTGGAGTATGATTTAATAATTTGAGAAAGTTGATTGAAAGTTGTTCAATACTTTATTGCACTAGTAAGATATCTTGATAGATTTGTTCTCCTCATCAACAATTGTTTGTGATATTCCATCAAGGGATTTATCAAATTTAATTTTTCATTATTGTCTCTTGAGATTTATTTATAAAGAATATTTTATAAATTTGTAATGTCTAATATTAACTCCTTACCAATTTATTTTGTAGTTTTATTAAATTGTAAAAAAATTATGTAGCAATATTTGAGGATGATATAGCAAGATGAAAAAATAAGATGTTTTAAGATTGGAAAATTGAAACTTTGTTATTTATAATGATGATGATGGATGATTGGGACTCATTGATGTATGGAGAAAATTAGATGACTAGGATCCTCCTCCTCCCCTTTTGCTACTACATTAGTTGTTTAGTAGCTTTGTATTTGTTTGTATGTTTTATGCTCTAGGATTCACCTATATGGACACTAGTGTGATTTTATATCCACCACTCTTTTTGTGAACATGTATAATATTATTTTATAAATGATAATCTAGATACTTATTCATAAAAAATAAAATTGTGCATGTCTAATATTAACCACTTATTAATTTGTTTTGTACATTGATCAAATTGCATGGGGATGACATAACAAGATATAAGGATGATTTAGTAGGATGAAGGAAAAAAAAAAATTTGAGCAAAATTTTGCCATGAAATGTTTATTTATAATGACATTTTATAAATTTGTAAATGTTTGAAATTAGCCCCTTACCAATACTCCCTCTCTCTATCCCTCCCTCCTTATTACCAAACATAACATGAGCCTATTGGTAATGGAGCCTGATTATCTTCCTAATTCAAAGGTTTTATTTCAATCATGTTTTGAATCCTTGTAAGTGGATGCATAGTTGATTTGAATTTATAACTTCTCCATTGAGATCTTTGTTGCATGAACAACATTTTGTTGAATGGCCTAAATTGACCAAAATTAGTAGTAAATGTATATATATATATAAGTCTACACAAAATCAAATGGGGCAAATACTCGTTTGCATTTTATTTATTTCATGTGCTGCTTTTTTAGGTTAAATACACAGTTTTCTATTTCAACCAATATGTCTACACAAACTCTAATACAACCATACAATTGTTCAGTACCCATTGCACACCTAAAGTGCAATTGCTAGTTTATGAATCTGCAGAGTTCTGCTTGCAGAGACAATCTTTGTTGTTCCAAAGAGAAAAGGCCGGTGGAAATAGAGGAGAAGCATGGTATGTATACAATATTTTTTGTAAACTTTGTTTTCACATAGGTTAAAGTATTTCATTGGCGTGAGAAGAGGTTCTGGATATAATTGCAAAAATATGTTTGTTAGGGAGAGGACCCAATACTTGAGGCATGTTTCAATAGTTGTGATAGTAGTTGTTTATATAATGCCTAATATTTTTATCAATATTGGACCAATAGTTGTGACTTTAAAGTTGTTATTGTTGATGATGACTACCCATAATTAAACAAAATGTATTCCTTTGATCTAAAAGCAACCAATCATGTGATTCCACATCAGCGCTCAATAAAACATGCTGTGAATGTACAAGTATTGGTCTCACTTTTTTTTGGGCCTTTTTGGACACCTTGACAAAAACATGCTGATGTGGCATCATATTTGATGATGTGACTTGAAACCTTAGTTATAAGCTAGGGACTTGCCAAGTAAGCTGTTGTAAAAATTGGGAGTGATTTGAAGTTTCCACGAGATAATTAGAAGCCGAAATTAGGTGCACAATTACTGAGTCCTCTCCCCTATTTGATTGTGGTTTGTTGGTCGCTAGTTCGAATCAAAGAATTGGTGTTGCCCCACAACACGGGCTCAGCTATATGTTACAGTCTGCCAATCCTCTAATGCGTCCATTGGATGAGCTTATCTACGATCTCCCTTTCTGAGATCTGCGAATCTCCTTTGCTTCTTGTCTAGTGCTTGCTCTACATCATATTTGCAGCATGACGCTTAAATTAAAATAACCCCCTGCTTCCTCTATATCCTTAACCACTGATGGGTTTTTGTATTTCTTGAAGGTATCTCGTAGGGCTGCAGTGGGCAGTCTTTGTGCCCACCTCTGAAACCCTTGCAATTTTCTGGACAAGAACAGGGATTCTGAATGGATGACCACAGACAGAGGCTCTGCCTTTTGCACTTTGGCACAGGATTTCTAACAGTGAAAGAGATTTCTAGTCCTTTTTGAGTTTTCTTGGGAAGGATCTCGATCAGGCTAAGTGTGCTTCGACTGCCTTCCATTATGTTTCTCCTCACAGTGCTGATAGCGAACAGTATTTATATGGTAGTTTTGGTGCTTGATAGACATTCATCTCGGTTCAGCAAATTCAAATCATGACAGGTCTCTTCGTTAAGCTGAAAAAAGCTTTGAAGTCTAGATTTGCAGTTACAAGCCCATAGGGCATAGAGGACTTGGGCTGCATCGAGCCTAGCATCCAAGCTTCATCTGCTGAAAAGCCAGCATATGGTATCCATGATTGCTGGGCTTTTCAGGGAACTCATACATTCTTCCTTGGCTTCGTGGATGGGGAGACTAAACAATATTGCTAAGCCTTTTTCCCAACACATAACTTTTGTTCTGCATAAGATAAAAATCAGCACTGATGGGCCTCCTGATTCAGCTATAAAGGCCCTGTTCCTCTCACTTTTCCTAGCCAGATCAGCTAGGCTTCTCAGATTTCCGTGGTGGGCAGGAGTATTTCTAATGTTGAGCAGCATCTGCTCTATCTGTTTCTCATTTGGGTTCTTTGAGGAAATGTTGTGGTATCCCTGAATTGGAGGAGCACGAAGCTTGGATGAGTCTCGTCAGTGTGTGAATTGGGAGGTCCAGCGTGTCCAAGACTCCAAAGCCTGCATTGTAGATGGGAATGTCAAATGACCCTCCTCAAACCATCTCTCAATGCACTCTTTGTCATAGGTGATTCCAATGCAGATGGTCACTGGTTCCTTCATTACTTGTGGGGAGATGGGGCAACTGAAAAGGGAAGGAAGAGATATTGCATCCCTGGATTATAATAAATCTCACCCAAATCAAGATGTCCAACTGTGAAATCTCAGATAAAAGCAGTTGTCATGGAGCCTTCTAATTACATAGATTGAGAGAACAGAATCAGGAAAATGGTAATGCAGTGAAAAAGGTATTTTAAGAGGGAATACGAGCCCAAAACTACTTTCATCTGCCTAAGAATTAATGTTTATTTCTGTAGAATTAGCCCACAATACATATTTTTGTACTAGATAACATACCTGTAATCTATGTTCAGTTCCTTAAACTTCTCCTAAAGCCTTCCAAACCATAGAACGTTACCCTCGCCTTCTCCCAAATAAATATGAACAGAAAGATCTACATATGAAAACAAGAAGCACGAAATTCCCCAGTGGTGTTTTCTGATGATGCTTAGTGAACAAAAGCATTCTAATTTCTTAGATAAAGACAGACAAAAAAACATCCAATGGTGGTTGGGTTATAATTTATCCATAAAAAACACAGAAAATAAACAATTCCAAGCCCTAATTATTGTGTGGGTGCTACAGTTCAGTTATGAATGAAAAATAATAGTTATTATTTGATTTCCTATATAGAAAGAACTGAAATAGGTGAAAAGTATCTCCTCATCAGAATAATTTTTTCTTGGGACTTATCTTTACCCCAAGCAGGGGTAGGGCAGTGGCATAGTAATCATCATCATCATGCTCACAATCAGCCCAGGTTTTGACAGATACTATATAGCCTTTGTCAAAAACTTTGTCCTTTTCAATCTCTTTCTTATTGTCCTTTTTCTTACTGTTGCTCTTCTTTTTCTTACTTTTTAGTGCAGCAAATATTTTGTCAATGTTGATTGCACAACATCAACATCCTTCTTCGACACTACAAACTTTGTTCTATGCTCTGATAATCTTCCTGAAATGAGAAATACCTTGTAAACAAAATGTCTATTCCAAGTAGATGCATGAATTTATGTTTGCAGATATATTTTATGAATTGAACAAAATTTACAAAAGAAGCCTTTTCAATGTAGATGGGTACATTTTACTATACTGATATTGATAAGTAGGAGGTATTTTTCCACAGCGTGTCAAATTATGATATTGCTATCAGGATTCAACCGTGTAGTTTCGAGTCAAACTCATTGACCCATGTTTAATGAGTAGTGGTTCAACAAGAACCCATCTCTCATGATATTGAATGGTCCACTTAGCACTCATTGCATCTAGGTGATGCTCACAGAGGTGAAGCACTGGTCCGTCTCAGGAGGTCACTCCATCCCAAAGATTACTCAGCCAAACGCTTTTAACCAGGGAGTTTTCTCCAAGGTTAAGCCCGCTTGAGTTGTTACCCCATTTGCAAAACCTTTAGCAAGTGTTGTGCCTTATGAACTATTCATAATAGAGCCCCTTTAGCTCATCAATTGATAAGTAGGAGGCATTTTTCCACAGCATGTCAAATTATGATATTGCTATCAGGATTCAACCGTGTAGTTTCGAGTCAAACTCATTGACCCATGTTTCATGAGTAGTGGTTCAACAAGAACCCATCTCTCATGATATTGAATGGTCCACTTAGCACTCATTGCATCTAGTGATGCTCACAAAGGTGAAGCACTGGTCCGTCCTAGGAGGTCACCCATCCCAAGATCGCTCCAAACAAGCCACTTTTAACTATGAGAGTTTTCCCGCGTTAAACCCAGCTTTGAGCTTGTTACTCCCATTTGCAAAACCTTCAAAGAAGTAAGTTGTGCCTTATTTAACCATTCATAATGAGCCCCTTTAAATTTCATCAATTGATAAGTAGATGATTTTCCACAGCCAGGTCAAATGATATTGCTACTGATTCAACCGCGGTAGTTTCGAGTCAAACTTATTGCTATAATTGATATTTCCTAAGAATTCATAGAATATCTAAGAAATTCCTATTCACTGCAAATGGGTGAACCTCTGTATGCAATTTATTTTTCTTAAATACTTATTAAAATCCTATCTTATGCAGATGAGTGGATTTATTAATTAACTCTCCCATGGAAAAACAACTGCGAAAATAAATTAGCACAGATGTATTTCAAATAGATATTATTCTACAAAATAATATCCTATAATTGATTTGGCTCATTTGAAAGCAAAAGAAAGCTACATAGGTTGAGCATGGAATTGTAGAGTACTCTAATAAAAATTCAATCCTGAAAACTAACAAGAGTTATAGGGCAGCGAAGTTCCTACCAAAGACTGTCAAAACAATTTTGTCATTGTCTTGCCCCTTCTGACTTTGCATATAACCAATCAAGTTGTTTAAATGATGTCCCCCAATCTTTACATTAGCCTGTTTTTGTGTTTCCATCTTTTACTAGTTTGAAAAATACTTTGAAATTACTCTTTACCTCCCATGCAGCAAGAGATAATTGCACTTTGAGACAATTTATTCATTTGCCAAGTAAATTTTAACAGACCGTTTAGCTCTGTACAGTCTAGCAGTTAGCGAGGAAAGATAGGCCAAAACAGGGCACCCTACTTCTGGGATGAGTGGTGCCTGAATGGTATTGTTTCACAAAAAACAAAATCGCCTGCGGTGAACAGAGGTAAAAATAATACCTCCTACCTCATCCAAGTATTCACTGCATTTACAACCACACCTTTTTCATCCTGCAGTTCCATTTCATCTGTTACATTGATTTATGATTGTTACAAGTTGCAAAATTGTCATTATAGGGGAGAGGTGTCCATAGTGGAGTGTGGTCTAATAGTGGAGATAGAAGTAGTCCTCAATGGGTCCCATAGTGGAGCATCTTAATATCCAATCGTAACACTTTTTATCCATAAAGTACACAAACTAACAAATCATGTGATGCCACATCAACGCACCAATAAAACATGACTTAGTGCACCACTATCGGTCTCACTTTTTTTTGGGCCTTTTTGGATACCTCACCAAAAATCATGCTGATGTGGCATCATATTTGATGATGTGGCCCTAAAAAGAAATATAGAAGCACGTGAGTTGCCAAATAAATTGTTGTACAAAATTGGGAGTGATTTGAAATTTCCATGTACGATTTTGAGAAACACGAAATTAGGGTGCTCCACTATAGGCCCCTCTCCCCTAGTTATGTCTCTCAACAAAAGATGGAGTATAATGGTATGAGCATTTTAACAAGAAAATATTAAAGAGTTGACATATATTTTAATAAAGTTAAAACTTTTAAGTAAATATAGAGAAAATAATTCTTAAGTAAAATAAAATAATTATGAAGTTAAAATAAAATTACTCTTTAGTAAATAAAATTACTATACATATATATTGAAATCACAAATCTATTAAAAAATAAGCATCTTGAATGATATCTATCATTGTTTTTATATAAAAATTTTAAAAGATAAAGATACTAGTGTTAATTTAATCTATCTTATAAAGAAAAAATAATACGTATTTTGAACATTTTCATTCTAATTTCCCTCTAATCTTGTAGAAGCTCCACGTACATCCTTTTCCAAGTATGCTATTTGTACTATGAAGTCATAGATGTGGAAATCACAACAAAATATCAACCACACAACAAGTTTTGTGAGATTGTAGAGCGGACGACACATTAGTTGCTATGGTAGAAGCAAATATAC
>VDFB02201064.1:0-29693 GCA_007258455.2 Sequoia sempervirens | reverse complement strand
GGGTGTTGAAAAAACATACTCTATCTATGACAAGGAAATGCTTGCCATTATGCATGCATTAGCCAAGTTCAGGCAGTATTTGGTGGGAAACAAGTTCGTGGTCAAGACTGATCACAATAGCCTCAAACACTTCATGCATCGGAAGGATCTGAACGAGAGGCAACAAAAGTGGGTGAGTAAGCTTCAAGCTTACGACTTTGACATTGAGTATGTCAAAGGGAAAAATAATGTTGTGGCCGATGCTCTGTCAAGGAGACCCCATCTTAGCTCATTGTGTGAGCTTACTACGGATTGGAGGGACATGTTGCTTGCTGATTATGCCAAAAATCAATTTGCAACCAGCATTATTGAGGGTACTTTTCATGACGAAAGGTACAAGGTGATTGAGGGGTTGATACACTACAAAGGGAGAATCTTTCTGGTGGCTGATTCTAAGCTCAGGAAGAAGATTTTATTGACATTTCATGACAGTCCGCTTGCTAGTCACCAAAGATTCTTTAAGACATACAGGCAGATCCGAGAAAGATTTTCTTGGAAAGGATTGAAAGGAGAAGTTCAACGTTATATTCAGGAGTGTCCTGTTTGTCAAATGAACAAGAACGAGCATACACTGCCAGCTGGTTTGCTACAACCACTCCCTATTCCCAATCAAAAATGGGAAAGCATCTCGATGGATTTCATCACAGGGTTGCCCAAGGCCCAAGGGAAGGATTGTATCTATGTGGTAGTGGATAGACTAACCAAATTTGCTCACTTCTTCGCCATTACCAGCTCTTTTTCAGCAGCCCAAGTTGCAGATCTGTTTTTTCGTGAGGTGTTTAGGTTGCATGGGTTCCCGAAAAACATTGTGAGTGATAGGGACAGCAAGTTCCTAAGCACTTTTTGGCAAGAGGTCTTCCGAATCAGTGGTACTGTGCTTACTCCAAGCACTAGTTATCACCCCCAAACAGATGGACAAACTGAAATAGTGAACAAGTGGTTGGAAGGCTACTTGAGAAACTATGTGTCGGAGCAGCAAAGAGCATGGGTTAAGTGGCTGCACATCGGCGAGTACTGTTATAATTCTTCCTTTCATATGTCAATTAAGATGTCTCCTTTCTTGGCTCTCTATGGGTATGAAGCACCTAGCTTTGCTGATTTGGTGTTTGGTGATAGCAAAGCTCCCCAAGCCAAAGACTTACTACAGCAGAGTCAAGACATCATGAAATCATTGAAGAACAATCTGCAGATTGCACAGAATCAGCAGAAGATGTATGCTGATCAGAGGCGTGTTGAGCGTTCTTTCGAGGTTGGGGATATGGTTTATCTCCGATTACAGCCTTACAGACAGTCCACTCTCAAGAAGAGTGGAGCTGAGAAGCTCAAACCTCGCTTCTATGGGCCATTCAGGGTCATCAGAAAAGTTGGAGCAGTAGCTTATGAGTTGGAGCTACCTTCTGATAGCAGAGTACACAATGTCTTCCACATGTCTCGCCTCAAGAAGGCACTTGGACATAATGTGGTTGTTTTTACATAGCTGCTAATTCCTTTGGATACAAAGGACAGCTGGTTCTCACCCCTTATAGATACTGATTTTAGGAGAACGCTCTTTGAGGAAAAGAACAACCTAGAATACTGGCAAAATTTAAATGGAGTAGATACAACTTGGGAGAATGATGAGATTCCTCGCGAACATCCACTTTGCACCGCTTGAGGACAAGCTAATTCCGTGAGCTTTGACTGCAATGTCCTCATCGACCTTCATGGACTGTTACCGGCCCGTGAGACCCGAGGGTTGGCCCGAAGGTAAAATTAGGGTTTCTTGTTTGAAGGATGTTCTTGCTCGGAGTTGGTTGATTCAATGGCGGATTCTTTCTGGGTTTTCAGAGAGCTTCGCAGTGATATGTTTCTCTTGGCATTCTGAGCACTTTCTGGAATTTACTATTTTTAGTAAATTCTATTTCTGGCAGTGGCATGTTCGGTCTCGGCACAGTTGACTTTCCTCTTCAGTTGACTCAATGGGTTTATTCAGTTTCTGGCCTCGGGATGCAGTTTCGGAGAGATAAGTCATTTCACTTTAACATTATATTTTAATGTTAAATCACCCCTTGGCCTAGTCTCTTAACTTAATGATGTTTTAAAAAGGTGGTCATTAAGGGTGGCGCCATCATTAAGTTAATTTTATATTCATTAAGGTTGAAATTAATGCCTTAAGTTTGGACACATTTATTAATGTGTTGAATTTATTTAGAAAGTCAAGATTGAGCTTTGAAGAAAGGGACGCCATCTTTTGAAGAGATTAGGGTTTGACTCTAAAGTGAAGATTAGGGTTTCGAGAAGGCCAACAGGAAATTATAAAAGGAAGCCTTTGATCCTCAATTCAGCATCTTTGGTCTACAGTATTGTTACTCTGTCGGAATGGTATTGGATCGCTTCGAGGAATGAAGGCCTCCTAGCTCGAGCATTCCTTCTTGCTTGCAACACAGCAACTAGTGGTGAATTAGTATAGTTTTCGCTGTTCTAATTCAACGCCATCATACTAGGATCATTATGCAATTCGTCTCATGAGATTTGGTTAAGTTTTGAGCAAGTTGTGAGTGGATTTGTGAAGTACAGGGCTACTGTTCGTGCACATGAAGATCCGGACTGTCAAAATCAGATTATCAGGTTGGCCTTAATATTGCAGTTTTTGATTTAATCTTCATTATCCATTGAACGGAATGCTATAAATATTGTTGCAGCTCTATTTACTTCTCTAGTTGTATTGAAAGCAAGGCATTGTCTAACATATTGTAAGCTGGCAGTAGTACTGACAGCAGTTATAATCTTGCTCTATCAATTTGTAATGATCAACTCTACTTTCAGTGTTTGATAGTGTATTTACTTTATCTCCGCCCTATGGTAGCTACTTTCCCACTCCGGGTCAGAAAGCACATTTTGGGTGTTGAGTACTTTCAGCATTACAGTTATTTCTTTCAAGCATTGTAATTTGTAATACTCCGCCATATGGTCGCCTCAACTCCATTCTGGATTGGGTAGCACATACTTGGTGTCGAGTTCCCTTTCAGTACTTAGTGTAGAAATATCCTCGACCATATGCTCTCATCATCGCCTATTCTTGGTTAGAGTTCTGCATAAGCATTTTATTCAGATCTCGACTAATGTCACACCTTGCCCACATCTAGATCCCTCGTGTACATTCCGTTAGAGTTGTTTCCAGCATCGCTTTTGGTTTAGCCGCTTAACCTTAACGGTGCTTTGATTGTAATTTGTAATTTGAAAAACGAAAAATTGGCTCGAATATTTTCAAACATTTAACAAGGTTAAAAAAATTTGTCCAAGAGAAACAAGAAGGCAGAGGACACAATTTAAGAAGATAGGATGGCAAGGATTTTGCACTAGAAAATGAAAAAGAATGTTAAAAAGAAACTTGAAAAAGCTAAGGAAGATAGCGCACTATCGAGAAAATTAATCGCTGATGTGTTACATATACTGTAGAAAAGAGTCACTATGCCCGAGATTGTCTGGGAAAGAAAGCCAATTTAGACTATAACTGGTTAAGGGAATTTCTAGTCAAGGCAGATTGATGGCAACATCGACAATTCACAAGTCATGGATGAACTGGTTCATTAGATAGAGACTTCATTTTCTATGTGGTCTGCTGTAACTATGAATATTACTTCTAATGATGCCTTGGTATGTGAATAGCAGTGCTTTAAGACATGTGAATCATGATCAAAAACTCTACAGAGATCGAAGAAGAGGAACAAAGTTATTAAAGTGGCATTGGCTGATGATATTATGTATCTGGTCTAAGACATGGGTATGATAAAAATGTGTTGTTTAAACCAGGATTGGCCAAGAATTTATGTGTGTTAGTTGTATATTTCACTTTGTTGTCGGTCGAGGCTGGTCTTGGTCGTAGCCGCCAATTGTTAATAAACTATAGATTAGTAAAGAATAATAATGTCATGTACTTTCGGGAAAGCATGTTCCGATTATGTTAATGTTAATGTTGTTATGAAGCGTCGTGTCGGTTGGTTATCTAACCACCGCCGAACGTTATATGTAGTCGGCTGGGATAGTCGGGAAATGATTATGAATGAGTTTTTGGTGCCGATGTTTATTGTCAATCACTGCTGATACTCTTGTGTACATGATATTTCTAAGAATGAATAAAGTTTCTGGAGTTCAAATATGATATCTTTCAGTTTACTGTTTTATCCTATGTTCTGCACATTACCAGTTTGCCAGTAGTACATAAGAATTGAATCCCATTCCGTAGGCAAACATTTGGCGCCGTTGCTTGAACGGACTAGGGCATCATCTGCCATGGCAGCGTAATGGGTCAACCAGCGGAAGAACCTGTAAATGCTAATGAGGAACGGGAAGACTCATTGACCGAAGATCTGGTAAATTTGTGGAAAATATCGGCCACGCGACCAATGCAAGTGAGGGGAATCCCTATCTCGAGATCCCCGGCGGAAGTCACCAGATCGGTTATAAAACTACCAGTGAACCACCTCCTCTAATCGCATGCCTGTGTTATCGCCTGCCATTTCTATTTATCCCGCAGACTGGCGAAGAAGAGGATCACGAAAGCCCAAGATAGCAAATCGTACAACGTTGTGAAGACAGAACCAAACGTGAGGAGGAAGAACGAGATACTAGCCGGCGCCGTACTTCCGGCAACCAGCAATGATTGCTTGAACAACTAAATGCCCGTACGGCCGAACAAAGACAAGCATAGAGTACCTGACGGGCACGGGACTTCGGAAGAGCAAGTTCGGCGATCACTCAGGCTGCAAGAGCAAGAAAATCGGCGAAGACAACTAAGGCAAGCCGGTAAGGAATTGGATGAAGACTTAATTGAAATAAATCAGAGCATAAAAAGAACATATGAAAATTTAAAAAGAATAGACACATCCATTGAACGAGCGCACCACAGTTTGGTAGAAGGAAGGGACGAAGACCCCTTCAAAGACGACACGCTAGAAAAATTGAAATATCTCGAGCTAATTTTTTCAATTTTGCCAAGTAATAACAACAATGCAGAGAGTTAACCCATTAGGGTTAGAAAATTCAAAACATAAATAACTGCTGCTAAGTAATGACTCAATCTCAATACACGCAGAGAGGTCATTATATATAAGAGGATCTGCCTAAAACAAATGCAATCGAAGGTAACTCTAACTCAAGAATGCTTCTGAGAATGACACAAGTATATGGTCAGAGGATCCCTACCAACTAATAAGCTGAAGTAACTCGACATCAAGAATGTGCTTTCCAATCCGAGATGGAATGGGAGCTACCATATGACGGAGATGCTAAGAATTACAATGCAATTAAGGAAAATAAGCGGGAATGCTGAAAGTAAACTCAACACCCAGAATGTGCTTTCAAACCCGGAGTGGGAATGGAGCCACCATAGGGCGGAGATATAAAGAATTACAAAGCACTTCAGAATGTATAGTAATTGTTACAAAACATGATAAGCAAGATTAGAGAATGGCTGACAGTACTACTGTTCAGCTTACAATATGAAGAGAAATCGCCTGCCAAGAGCATAGAATTAGAACAATACAGCGTACATCAATTAAGAGGATTCTCCTTGCTTAACAAGAATGCCAAGACCCTTTACTTAACTCAAATACCAAACTGAATATTCAGTTTAAGACAGATCTGCACTTTAAAAAGGTAAAACAACAACCTAGCACCACACAAAAATGATCATATCTCACTCATTTCTAACCCTATTGACGTGAAATCAAATGCAAAACATTCCAATGATGATGACAATGAAGATGGATCACAAAAACTTCTCACAAAGACCCCTATTTATTTTGCATGGCTTCCAAAGCACTTACAAAGTGAAATTGCCTGCAAGCAAGGGCGATTTACTTTAGATAATTCATAGACTTCAAATAAAATTCTGGAAACTTGCACATATGGTCGCCCTACATAGGAAAATAGATTGGAACAGTACCCAAAACAATATTATTTCTGTTTCTTGAGTTGTGAGTAAAAACAACCTACAGCCATACAAACCAGCAACTCTAAAATTGACAGAAATACAATAACTCAACTACAAAATGTGAGAAGAACCAACTACAATGAAAGGAAACCAACTACAACTAAACCTCTCAACTAGTTGCTGTCTTTCAAGCAAGAAGAAGAGCCAAGCTAGGAGGCTTACATTCCTCGAAGCAATCCCAAAGCCAATCCGGCAGCATAACTTTGCAAATTCATTGGATAAACAAAATGAGGACCCCGAGCTCCAATTTATAACTTCCGAAGAGCTTTCTAGAAGGTGCGCCCTAATCCCAAGCTGCTTTTAGGTTTAAACTGTGACCCAAACACTTTCTTCCCAATGGCGTACTTTCCTTGTGAAATATTAATCACTTCTCTTTTTTTATATAAAATATAATCTCCTTCAAAAAGGCGTCCATTTTCCCTTTGAGCAATTATAAACTTTAGAAATATTAAAATATTTCCTTCATGAGAAAATACCCCTCAAAGGCCCCTTCTTTAAAACAACTGTTAAGTTATAACACTAGGCCAAGGGGTGTTTTAAAAATAAAACATTTTGACTTAAAATAACTTATATCTTCGAAATGAACCCCTTAAGCCAAAAATGAGAATTACCCAATGCATTGCCAGAAGAGGAAAGTTGACTGGATTGATGCCGACTGGACCACTGCTAAAATTAGAATTTACTAAAAATAGTAAATTCCTAAAGATGCTCAGAATGCCAAGAAAAACATACCACTGCGAAGCCATCTGAAAGCCCAGAAGGAATCCAGAATCCAAACACCCAAACTCCAACAAGCAAAACCCTGAATCTTCAAGAGAACCCATCAAACAGTCGGAAACCCTAATTCTGCCACTGACTAGCCGACAACACACTGGGAATAGGCTACCAATCACTGAAAAGTGAAGAGCTAAAAACGGGGACATTACAGTCCGTCCTTCCCAAAATTGCTTGTCCTCAAGCAATACCATCATAATTCCAGAAAAATTAGGACTGATCCATACCAAAACAAGTATGATCCAAGGTTCCCAAACCCATCTCAGGAAGGACCCACCATGCCACTGCTGCACCACTCTGATCACATCAGTGAAAACATCATGCCAATGCTGCACTAACCTCCCTTGTAACTCCAAAGTGTTACCATCCATGATACTCAAACTGAAAGATCTTAAAGGATTGAGATCAATATCATGCAACATCTCATGTCCAAGATGCCCAGAGTCAACAGTAACAACCATACCACTGTCAACCACAATTCTAGGCAAGAAGAAAGATAGGTTACTCAACTCATAATTAACCTCCTTAGCATACCTCCACATGGTAGCAAACGAAGCCCTGAAAGCAAATGTGACATCTTCAAATCTTCTTGCAAAGAGGAAAGCAATCCTTTGCAAGAGCTTGACAAGCTCATACTCATGTCTCCTCATGGAGCTACCATGTAACAGCTGAATTATACCGACACCACCATGAAGACTTCTAATCACTCTTACGATACCAACTCCAAGAGTCTCAAAATGAAAAGCCAAAGCATGTGGAAGTTCGCTGTCCCGAACCAATATAGTAAAGAAACTATTAAAATTTGCTTCACAAACCTCCGTAAGGTGAACTCCGAGAATAGGATAGGTGTGAGGGAACAAATAACCACTGCTGTTCAAGGCTGAAGTCAGCGAAGTGCAATCTGATTTTAGTACTTCGCACAAGGAAAAACAGCAGCACCAAAGAAATTCCCAAGTGTAAGTGTATGAGATGAGCCTTGTGTTGCAGGATAACACCTCAAAATTGACAGAAAAACACACTAGAGTAGTCTTCAACTGAAAAATACCACCTCTTTGACAAGTAGTAACGGATAATCTCTCCCAAACGAGAGTAACTCCACAAGTAAGGTGGCTGATCTGCCTCCAACCAGCAAGCTCATGTCTCAAAATCTGCCCTTGTCTTGGCCGAAGATCAATACCAAGAGCAACCAACTGTTCATCTTTCCAACCCATACTCAAAATTTCTCTCCAATCCATTTGTTGATGAACAAACGGAACCATTAGGTGGCTGGAAAAGAAGGAAACAATACCAACAAAACTGGAAATTTGATCCTTATCCCTCCAAAAGTCCCTTCCATATACAATAAGCTCCATCAACCCCTGTTGAGAATCCCAAGCATGGATACCCAACTGAAAATGTTTTTCAACATGTTGGAAGGAAATCTCAACGCATCCCCAAGTGCTGGTGAGAACCAAGTGCATTCTCTTGAAACTGATGCCCCACCTAGTGAATCCTTGAAGCTTGACCACGAAGGCTTCAACAACATTGGAGGATGACACAAAGAGTGGCTTCAAATTCAACTCCCAACTCTGACTAGTATGAACCCAAACATCTTTACACCCGGAGGATGGTTTGTCAAGAGTGCAAACACCAAGCTCCAGATCATCATTCTCCCCTTCTTCATGAGTAATTAAACTGAAACCTTTACTCCTTGCTGTTGTAATGAAGTTACCAGCAACTACCAAGTCTTGCTTTGTTAACACCTTGGTGTCGAAGATGTTGAAATCTCCTCGAACCAACATTTCCCATGTAGAGACTCCATCCTCAAACCCACTTGTGCATTCATTACCAAAAGGCCTCGGAAGACTACTCATCACCAAATGTGGCAACTCCTCGTGTAATGATATCAAAGCACCCATTGATTGGGGTTCATACTCTTCCTCATGCTTGGTCGCTTCACCACATGACTCATTTCTCAAATCAAAGAGAGGATTGTCATAAGTTGCTTCAGCACTCACTTCAAAGAAAGGATTGTCAAGAACTTGGAAGTCCTTCTTTACGTCTTGCTGATCCAAATCTGCACATGCAACTTCTGATTTCCTGGTGAAACCTCCAAGATCAAACTCCTCTCAAAGACTATCAAGCTCTTCAATTACTTGCTTGATTTCTTCAACTCTTTGCTCATTCTCTTGCTCCCTTAAAAGTTTGAAATCAGCAAACTGGTCTTCAACCTCTATTAAAGCCAACTGAGTTTCTTTTAACTTGTCCTTTGTTGATTTGAGCTCCAGAGTGAGCTCATCAACCAAACTCTCATTTTCTTGGAAAACACCCATGGTCTTCTTTGCAACCTCAATGGTGTGATCACGATCTTCAATCAAATGTAAGTACTCCGATTTCAATGTCTCCAAGGAGTCTTTGACATGTTGCAAATTAGGGAGAGTAACTACATCTTTAATCCCTTTCAGTCTCTCATCAAATTGAACCTTCCAGTAGAGATCTTCAACCAAGCTATGAGTGTGATCAAACATGGATAGAGCTTGCACTTCCTTGTCAAAGGACACCATGAATTGTCTGTCCCAATCATGAGAATTCAAAGATGATGAACTGCTGATAGGCTGCAATTGAAAATCAGAACCTTGCCCCTTGTCTTTGCTGCCCTCAATGCTGCTCCAACATCCTTGTACTTTACCACCCACATGCGGATAATGCTCAATGCCATGGAGATGATCATTCTCCATGATTTCTTCGACTCTATGTTTGCAATCAGCTTCATGAATGGAAAATCAGACTTGTGTTTGTAAACCTCTTTAACTCTTTCCCCTTTAAGAGCCATATGGTCTTCTAGCTCTTCTTCTTCATCACTGTCTTCTTGATCAAACATTATAGCAGCATCCAACTTGCTCAAAGGATCAAAATCATCCGCTGTTCGGAAGGTTTCCGTAGAAACATTTTCTTCTTGAGTGGCTGCAACCATTTCAAAGAGATCATTATGGTGCTTCTTTGAACACTCTTCTTCTTCGATGACAACTTCCTCTTCAATGGCCACCTCATAGTTTGCCATGCAATCTGATTTTTGATCTTCATCTGGATCAAAGGGAAATTCATCCCACAAAGGTTCTTTATCATACCTTGGTGCCAACACGCCTGGATCCCAAATGCCAAGGGGTTGACTGAGATGATCAACAGGAAGAGGTTTTTCATGCTTCACTGGAAGTATTGACTCAATGAATAAGTCAGATCCTGAATCTCTTAAGCTGATATCTTCAAAAACATTTTCTTCCAATGGTTTGGTTTGCTGGTCAAACCCAAGTCCAACAATGTCACCACCGAAATGAAGTGAAGATTCTTCGATGCTGCTTGTTTCGAAAACTTCACCTTCATTATCTTTTATGGAACCATCATGAGAAAGTATGTCGCTGATTTCTTCATGTGGAACTTCTTGGGGAGTTGAGACAGCAACAAAAGTAAAACTATCCACCACCAATTCTTCAACACGAGATGGTACAGTCATGTTGGAATCATTACTATCTTCATCACTTTGGCACTGCTCATAGGCTGATTCAACAGGACCATCAGTATTTCCTTCTACTTGCTCTTCTTCAGCAAACTCATCCCATACAACAGTACTACTAAAACCTTCAGTGAAGCCCTTAGCTTCAAGACCTTCATAGGTTGAATCCTTATTAGGACTCAAGACTGTCGTTCTGTTCTTTTCACCAAGCTGATCTTCATCACTTCCTATTACATGCAAGTCAAGGGAAGTATTATGGGGCTCTACCCTTAACTCTTCACTTGCCATGGTATCTTCATCAAGCTCACGATCATTCTGATGTGACATGTGCACCTTTCTATCCCGACTTTCTGACTTAGCATAAATCTTTTTGATTCCCCACCTTATGTCAGGATCCTTCATTAGTGTAAACAGTTCATGCATTAACTCAAGTAGAGACTTCTCTGTAGTCATCTCTCTCTGTACGTAGTGTCTGGTATCTCTGTCACTCATCTGTCAAGTGAACTTTGTTGGGCACAGGATGGCAGGATCTTGGCTCTGATAAAATATTCCGAGCCAATTTTTTTCAATTTTTGCCAAGTACACAACAATGCAGAGAGCAACGCTAGGGTTAGATAATTCAAACCAGCAGATTACAAATAACCTGCCAAGAATGCGCACTCAATCTCAACACGAGAGAGGCTGTCATATGGCAAGAGGATCGTCAGTGCCTTAAACAAATGCAACTGAAGGTAACTCTAACCAAGAATGCGTCGGAGAACGACGAGCATATGGTCAGAGGATCCCTACCAACTAATAAGTTGAAGTAACTCGACGTCAAGAATGTGCTTTCCAATCCGAGATGGAATGGGAGCTACCATATGACGGAGATGCTAAGAATTACAATGCAATTAAGGAAAATAAGCGGGAATGCTGAAAGTAAACTCAACACCCAGAATGTGCTTTCAAACCCGGAGTGGGAATGGAGCTACCATAGGGCGGAGATATAAAGAATTACAAAGCACTTCAGAATGTATAGTAATCGTTACAAAACATGATAAGCAAGATTAGAGAACGGCTGACAGTACTACTGTTCAGCTTACAATATGAAGAGAAATCGCCTGCCAAGAGCATAGAATTAGAACAATACAGCGTACATCAATTAAGAGGATTCTCCTTGCTTAACAAGAATGCCAAGACCCTTTACTTCACTCAAATACCAAACTGAATATTCAGTTTAAGACAGATCTGCACTTTAAAAAGGTAAAACAGCAACCTAGCACCACACAAAAATGATCATATCTCACTCATTTCTAACCCTATTGACGTGAAATCAAATGCAAAACATTCCAATGATGATGACAATGAAGATGGATCACAAAAACTTCTCACAAAGACCCCTATTTATTTTGCACGGCTTCCAAAGCACTTACAAAGTGAAATTGCCTGCAAGCAAGGGCGATTTACTTTAGATAATTCATAGACTTCAAATAAAATTCTGGAAACTTGCACAAATGGTCGCCCTACATAGGAAAATAGATTGGAACAGTACCCAGAACAATATTATTTCTGTTTCTTGAGTTGTGAGTAAAAACAACCTACAGCCATACAAAACCAGCAACTCTAAAATTGACAGAAAATACAATAACTCAACTACAAAATGTGAGAAGAACCAACTACAATGAAAGGAAACCAACTACAACTAAACCTCTCAACTAGTTGCTGTCTTTCAAGCAAGAAGAAGAGCCAAGCTAGGAGGCTTACATTCCTCAAAGCAATCCCAAAGCCAATCCGGCAGCATAACTTTGCAAATTCATTAGATAAACAAAATGAGGACCCCGAGCTCCAATTTATAACTTCCGAAGAGCTTTCTAGAAGGTGCGCCCTAATCCCAAGCTGCTTTTAGGTTTAAACTTTGACCCAAACACTTTCTTCCCAATGGCGTACTTTCCTTGTGAAATATTAATCACTTCTCTTTTTTAAATAAAATATAATCTCCTTCAAAAAGGCGTCCATTTTCCCTTTGAGCAATTATAAACTTTAGAAATATTAAAATATTTCCTTCATGAGAAAATACCCCTCAAAGTCCCCTTCTTTAAAACAACTGTTAAGTTATAACACTAGGCCAAGGGGTGTTTTAAAAATAAAACATTTTGACTTAAAATAACTTATATCTTCGAAATGAACCCCTTAAGCCAAAAATGAGAATTACCCAATGAATTGCCAGAAGAGGAAAGTTGACTGGATTGATGCCGACTGGACCACTGCTAAAATTAGAATTTACTAAAAATAGTAAATTCCTAAAGATGCTCAGAATGCCAAGAAAAACATACCACTGCGAAGCCCTCTGAAAACCCAGAAGGAATCCAGAATCCAAACACCCAAACTCCAACAAGCAAAACCCTGAATCTTCAAGAGAACCCATCAAACAGTCGGAAACCCTAATTCTGCCACTGACTAGCCGACAACACACTGGGAATAGGCTACCAATCACTGAAAAGTGAAGAGCTAAAAACGGGGACATTACAAAAATATAACCTTATGCAAATGAAGATGATTTGAATAGCAGCATCGACGATTTGAGAGTTGTCCCTCTCGGACGACGACAACAAGTTGAGGGGAAGCCCAGAGCTTAAGACCCCAGGTCAGAGAGAGCATCGAAGAGATCCCCGAGGAGACCGTGTTGAGGACGCCGACGAGGACGGAGTGACTCGACGCAATAAGAGTGCAAGTGACGATAGGACGTAGCGAGGAATCCACTAGTCTAATCGGGTCCAAAACACAAGGAGGTCAACAAGGAGGTCAACCGGTAAAGATGGCTCATCCGGATCGGCAAAAGTTGCCGAAATTCATGGGGAATGGCTCTGAGGATCCCGTACGGCATTGTAAGACATGTGAGACAATCTGGATAGCCAGCGGGCAGGATGACCCCGATCAGTGGCTGAAGGCATTTCCAGCAACACTCAGAGACAGTGCCATTGATTGGTACTCGGAATTGGACCAAGCGCAGAGAGCCACATGGAGGGTCCTGAAGCAAAATTTTGAAGCGGAGTTCAAACTTCTACGGGACGATAGTGAGATCGTCACAGAAATATATCATACCAAACAAGGAAAGCATGAGAACGTACGGACCTACAACAGGAGGTTGAAAGACTTAATAGGGAAGCTAGAGGCACAGCCGGCAGATGGTTTAAAGAAAAGATGGTTCATTGAAGGACTGATTCCCTCACTTCGGCGCAAAATGAAAGTAGTTCCGCCATCCTCGTACACCGAAGCATACAATCGGGCGATGGATATTGAAAGTGAGAATAGGACTTCCTCGAAGGGGAAGAAGAGGGATGACGACGAGAGTGCCGAGGAAAGTGACGATGAATCGGCAACCGTACAAGCCCTTCGGCGGGATATGATGCGGATAATGAAAGAACTGAAGGCCGACAAGGACGGATCCAAAGAGGCCAATGAATTATGGTGTACGGACTGTAAAACGGAAGGTCACACAAAGGCAAGTTGCCCAAAAAAGTTATTCTGTGACATCTGCCAGGTTATGGGACACTCCGTCAAGGAGTGCCCATACAACTTAAAAACCAAAAGTTCGCAAGTATTCTTCACTCAAGGCGAACAGTCAACCCCTCCAACCACGCCACCAAAGCCACAGAACAACAATGCATCCCCTGGAGGCTACCGCAACAATCGGAGAAATACGCCGAGAAGCAAAATTCAGTACGATAGCAAAGGACGACCGATGATCCAGTGCCGGAACTGCAATGAATGGGGTCACTTTGCCAGGGATTGTCAAAGCGGCCAAGGCAACGGGGGAAAACTATGCAAGTGGTGTGGACCGGGTGATCATGAAGACACCGACTGTCCGAAGCAAAAAGGAAGTATCAATATGCTGGAGGTAGCCGACGAGGAAGTCTTGGCGATCACAAGGGCACAGTCAAAAAGGGCAAATTACCCAGACCCTCGTACGGAGAAAGAACGATTTCGGGAGGCCAAGACAAAAGTAGAAGAAGCAATGGCGAATGAAGGCAAGAACCCGAAAGCTACCAGTACGTTGCTACAGTCGGAGTCGGAGAAGAATATCGTACGGCAGGTGCTTCACACAACCGTACCCATTAAGGTAACTGATCTTTTGCAAACAATGCCTTATCTCAAAGTAGCACTTACAAATGCTATTGAAGAAAATCTTCCGAAGAATTCACCAGAACGTACGCCAGAAGTGGTAGCCGAGACTGCAGACCCCATGCTACTCGCGTAAGCATCGGGAGGAAACCAGCCGTCGTCGAGATGCAAATCTTGGGCATGAAATTATCTAACACTATCGTCGATGGTGGTTCAGGAGTAAACGTACTGCCAGAAGAGACCTGGAAGTGTCTGGGTAAGCCGACTCTTTGGCCCCCGACATTCCACCTCGTGGGAGCAGATCAACATGGCATCAGACCGTTGGGTACACTGATGGAACAGAAGGTCTTGATCGGCACGCAGCTGTTTCTGCTAAATTTTGTGGTCATCCCACTGGAGAAAAAGGCGTACGATGCACTCTTGGGACGGGGATGGTTGATAGCTGCCAAGGCAACCCACAACTGGAAGCGGAATACACTTTCAATAGAAAATCGGGGGAGGAAATATACCATTGATCTGAAGAACCAGGCCGTCAGTGAGGATTTAGCATCCTCGGCATCTGAATCCGGAGGAGACTCAGATGATGATGAGAGGAAGTTAATGGAACCAGATGAAGAAGGGGTACTAGAGATTGGCAGTTGCTCGGAAGATGAGACCAGTTCACTGAGCGGACTATTTCACTGGCAGATGGAGGATTATGAAGTCTTCCACCCGGATTGCAACATGCTGCAGGTCAAGGAGGGAGAAGCAGAACAAGACAAGGGCTCGACCAGTGAAACATTTCCACCTGAGTACGGAGAATATAAAGAAGGCATGGCAGAATTGGATGTGACGCCAGCACACAAGTTTGAAGAGGACAAAATCATTAGGTACGAGGAACCAACGCTGGAAAAGGTGAACCTTGGGGAATCAGCCAAACCCAAGGAGATTTTGGTGGGGGATGATTGGGACCCTGTCCTGAAAGCGGCAGCGTTCAGAATTTTCATGGAATATAAAGATGCTTTCGCCTGGACGTACAAAGATTTAAAAGGCGTACCACCGGAGTTATGCGTACACAGGATTCCTCTCGTACTGGGAGCCCAGCCCGTACGAAAGCGACCGTACAGAATGAACAAAAATTATGCCGCTAAAGTACAGGAGGAGATTGAGAAGATGCTGGAGGCCGGCATCATTTTTAAGGTGGAGGTCAGCGAGTGGGTATCGCCGATCGTCATATCATTGAAGAAAGAGAAGGAGCAAATTAGAATCTGTGTTGACTTTCGTAGTCTGAATGCAGTGACTATCAAGGATCCATTTCCCATTCCCTTCACCGACTCGATTCTGGAAGAAGTTGCCGGGCATGAAATGTACTCCTTTCTAGATGGCTTCTCGGGTTACAATCAGATCAGTATCGCCGAGGAGGACAAATTAAAGACTACGTTCGTCGTCGAGGACGGGGTGTACGCATACAACCGAATGCCGTTTGGATTATGCAACGCACCAGCTACATTCCAGAGGATAATACTCCACATCTTTGATAAAATGTCGGTAGGTAATTTCAAAGCCTTCCTCGATGATTGGTCGATTTATAGCGATAAGGAAAAACATTTGAAAGCTTTAGGCGAGTGCATGGAACGGTGTAGAGCAGCCCGCCTTGCCTTGAATCCGAAGAAATGCAGATTTATGGTGCCGCAAGGGAAGTTGCTCGGACACATTGTGTGCAAAGCTGGGTTGAAAACGGATCCCGACAAGGTGCGAGTCATCGTACAGATGGAGGCTCCGGAGAACGTCACTGGTGTAAAGTCTTTCCTCGGGCATGTGGGATACTATCGGAGATTCATTAAAAATTTTGCCCAAGTGTCGTACCCTCTCGACCTACTGACGAGGAAAGGCCAACCATTTACATGGGCCGAAGAACAGGAGAAGGCATTCCAGGAACTGAAGGATCGATTGATCAGCTCACCCATATTGATGTATCCGGACTGGGATAAGGAATTCCACGTACATGTAGACGCCTCTAATTTTGCCATCGGAGCAACCCTAGCACAAGTGGGAGCTCACGGGTTGGATCACCCAGTATTTTTTGCTAGCCGGCTACTTTCAAAGGCAGAAAGGAATTACAGTACGACCGAGCGTGAGGCACTAGGAATGGTTTACTCCGTACAGAAGTTCAGGCATTACCTCCTAGCCACGCCGTTCACTTTCTATGTGGATCACCAAGCTTTGATGTACCTGGTAAACAAGCCGATTATCCAAGGACGGGTGAGTAGATGGTTACTTTTGTTGCAAGAATTTACGTTCACCATCATCGTACGGCCGGGAAAGAGCCATGTTATTGCCGATCAATTATCCAGAATCCGGTCGGGCGAACCTGCAGAGGGAGGGGTGAATGAAGACTTTCCGGATGCACATTTATTTCAGATTGCAATATTGCCATCATGGTATGAGAAGATTGGAGAATATCTGTCCACATCCACGTTCCCGAAAGATATGCCACCAGCCGAAAGAAGGAAGCTCGTACTAAAAAGTAAGACATTTCAGTTGATCAATGGGTTACTCTACAAGATGGGGCCTGACCAGATCCTCCGCATATGTGTCGTCGAAGAAGAAATACCTGGCGTACTAAAAGAGGCACATGAAGGACTGGCTGGCGGCCATATGGGACCAGATGCTACAGCAAGGAAAATTCTCTTGGCAGGTCTATGGTGGCTGACGATGCACACTGACACTAAGGAGTGGGTGTTAGGCTGCGACACTTGCCAGAGGGTCGGGAAACCATTGAAGCGGGATTTCATGCCACTGCATCCCTCACAGCCACAGGAATTGTTCGAACGATGGGGGTTGGACTTCATCGAACCATTGAAGGTGAGTCACTTGCATCGATGCCGATATATTGTGGTCGCTACAGAATATCTGACGAAGTGGGCGGAAGCTCGAGCGTTGCCAGACAATACAGCACAAAGTACGACAAGATTCATCTATGAGCAAATAGTGACACGGTACGACATCCCCATTCGGATCACGAGTGATCGTGGAGGACACTTCGTTAATCATGTTATCAGGTTGATGACGACAGAGTTCCAAATTTTTCAGAACTTGTCAAGTCCGTACTACCAGCGAGCTAATGGCCAGGCGGAGTCTACAAATAAGGTGCTCGTGTCAGTGATTCACAAATCATGTGGTGTGGAAGAAGCTGACTGGGAAGAAAGGTTACCAGCCGTCCTATGGGCATATCGTACAACGCACAAGGTAACAACAGGCCACACGCCTTTCCAATTGATGTACGGTCAGGAGGCGGTGATGCCGATGGAGTATATGGTACCAAGCCTGAGGATAGCCGTGGAGAATCGGTTGGGTGATACCGAAAGTTTAAAGGAAAGAATATACCAACTTAATAAGCTGGACGAGCGAAGAGTGATGGCACAATGGGCGACAAAGAACATGCAACGGCGACGGAAATATTGGCACGACAAACATCTCCGGCGAATGAATTTCCGACCGGGACAGTTAGTTCTGAAGTATAACGGCTGTAATGAGATCAAACCGGGGAAGTTTAAAGTTCGTTGGTTGGGACCGTTCCGAGTACGGGAAGTAGGTGATAATGGGTCTATAAAGTTAGAAAATCTCGATGGGTCACTGATATCGGAGGCAATCAACGGATCGAAGCTAAAGCCATATCAAGAGAGAAAGGAGAAGAATACTATCGCCATCAATATGTTGGGCTATGCAACAAAGGAGGATTGGCCTGTGCAATGTGAAGGCCCGAGAAAACAAGACTGGGGACTAGGAGGTCTCAGATATGTAGCAGACAATGTTTGGGCAGAATTAGGGCGAGATCAAATAATTGAAGAAAGGTTGGCAGAGAAGCGAGTGGAAGGAATTGCAGTACCATGAATACACAAGCACTTGACCAATGCAGTGTTCGGAACCCCTGCATTGTGGCGTCGAATGGGGGGACATTGGCACTATGTAGCCCCTTATGAAGGAGTAAAACGGGGATATATAGACAAGGACTTGGACGTGGAAACCCAAGCGGAAAAGGAGAAACAGGGAGAAGAGCAGGATGAACCGCAAAAGGATGACGAGGAGGAATGGACTGATGAGCAATGGGATGCTTATTTCGAGAAGAAGGCCCCTTGCTTAAAGATAGTGTTGAAGTCAGAAGATATGTTTGTGTCAACGGTGGACGGATATACAGAAGATCTGAAAAAAATGCGTCGAGAGAGAAGAAAAATACCAAGGGTTAGGAAGATCGCAACTCAAGATGGACTCTGGAAAATAATTCCTAACCTGGCGGAACCACCAACAGTACAAGGCAACGATGTTACGTGGTATCAACAGTACGGCGGAAGGTACATCGACGGAAGTTTTCGAGGTATTGGTCCTGCCCCTTTACTGGATAAATGGTTTGATATAGAATATATAGGAACGTGCTGCGAGGAAGAATGTTATAAACGGCCACCACACACATGTAAATGGTATTACACTTCAGAATTAAAAGTTCGGATGCACAGTGAAGCTAGAGGGATAAAAAGAAAAGAAGAGAGAAGGGAGGAGAGAGAAAATGACAAGAAGTTGAAAAAAATAAAAAGAAAAGAAGAGAGAAAGGAGGAGAGAGAAAATGAACGGAAGTTGGAACAAATAAAAATAGATAGGAAAAAAGCTATAAAAATGAAAGAAAATAACAGAGTAAGTAAGGAAGAACAAGGCGAATGGGAAGAAAAGAGAAAAGAAGAAAAAAATAAAAGGAACGAAATAGAGGTCAGAAAAGGAAGCAATGGAAGGAGGAAAAAATTAAATAATAAATTAAACGACTGGGACATTAAGAAAGGTATTAAAGTGCTCAAATTAAATAAAGTAAGGCGAATTAAAATAAAAGTCTCAGCTACTGAACAAATCGTATGACCAAAGAAGAAATTGGCTAAAGGAAATAAATGGCGAAAAATTAAAGGAGAAAACATTAAATTAAAAGGTTGCCAAAGCTCGACCAGGGAAAAAAGCGTACGACCAAGGGGGAAAGCGATTAAAACAAATAAAGTTAAAAATGAAATAAATATAGCACCCCAAGCCATACGGCCATTTAAAGAGGAAATAGTCTGGAGAAAGGGCAAAATAAACAGAAATCACAACGGGAGAAGAGAACACAGGAATCCGTACGCACCCAGCAAGTCAAGCACAGAGAAGGAACTCGTACGGCGCCTTCACCAATTGCAAAGTTTTGAAGTTGTACAACATTCAAGGTATTCTCAAACCGTACGGTATTTTCAAGTTTTCCAGTATTCATTCTATTTGTCAGTGGAAATCGTACGGCAAGTGCAAATTGAAAATTTGGCCAAGTTCTACACCGTACGGCCATTGCAAGTTGAAATTTTTTCCAAACACTGCATCGTACGGCAATTACAAGCCCCTCAGTCTTCACTCGATTGGCCATTGGAGGTCGTACGACCGTCATAGACTGAAATTTGTGCCAAGGTTGACATCGTACGACAACTTGTTGATCTTCTCCAGGTCGTACGGCATCAGAACATCAGAAGAATTCGTACGGCATCATCCTAGCAGTAGGGTTCGTACGGAATTCACAGGACTTCCAATTTGCACAGTGCTTCCAAGTCGTACGACATTCACAGTGCTTCCAGGTCGTATAGCTTTCACAGTGCTTCAAGGTCGTATGACTTTCACAGTGCTTCCAGATCGTACGGCTTTCACAGTGTCTTCAAACCGTACGGCAATTACAGTGTTTTCCAATTGTGCGGCAATCACAAGGTTCCCAAACCGTACAGCCTCAGGGTTGCAAAGTCGTACGGCCATTCATCCAAATCGTACGGCCTTGGCAGATCATTTGCCTTGTACGAATTTTACACATTCGCCAGATCGTATGGAATTTAGAAGTAGTACGGATTTCCAAGAACCTGCACATCGTACGGCCTTCCCAGCTTTTACCAGAGTTCGGCAGTTTCCGTCAGTTCGGCAGTTTTCAGCAGTTCGGCAGTTTTCAGCTGTTCGACAGTTTTCGGCAGTTCAACAGTTCGGCAGTTTTCATCAGTTTGGTAGTTTTCACAACTGTCTCGCGAGTTATAAAGTTGGCTGGAATCGCCGAACTGACAGAAAGATGGACAAGGGCAAGAAGGCTATGCATCACCAGCCAAAGGTAGCCTCGGCGGGGAAAAGAAAAAGGATGGACGCCAATAATGAAACGATGACATGGGAGAACCTGACTGGCAATGAGTGCAAACAGTGGTGGCAAAGCACTCCTGACGACCACTCCCTGAAGGTTGTGCTTCGACACGCTCGAGTAGACAAGGCTGTGCTAGTGCCCTTCTTCAATTCTCGGGAGTTCGAGCCTTGGCTGAAGGCGATGGTGGATAACTATTGCAGGCATACACACAAGTCAGTAATTGATTACAGAGGTTGCCGAGTGACCATTTCATTTTGGCCGCAGGACTTCGAGCGGGTGTTTGGCGTCCCAGCTTCGGGAATAGGGGTTAACAAACCCAAGAGGATGACACAGGAGCACAAGGAATTGTTGGTCAAGCAGGTGTGTCGAAGTGACTTGTCAGCGGAAGAACAGAATACCATATGGAGTGCTGGCAATCGAGGTCTCCGGAAAAACCACTTGGCAACAGCAGAATGGAAGTGCTTGCTCGACCTAATGAAATGCCGACTCACAGGTGCTAGCCGAGCGTCGGACATTGCTATATGGCTGGTTGATTTCATGGTCGGACTCCGCGTTGGCCGAGTATACAACTGGGCGAGGTTACTCACAGAGCGGATGAGAGATTTCTTAGCGCAGAGGCATAAGGCCTTCTACATGACCCAGCATGCCATAGCCCTCTTTCTTGATGCCGTTCACACACAGGTGCCCGAGGGCAAGTGGGGTCAGTTGCGGCCACTTACTCACCTGAATCCTGGATTGCCGACCGTGTTCTACTGGTCGGAACTGGAAGTAAAGCAAGCCCGCGAGGGCACAGCTTCAGGAAAGAAGAGGAAACAAAAGGAGGCGTCGGTGGAAGAGGAAACATCAGAGGAGGAGGCCTCGAAGCAGAGCGATGCATCTGACAGGGAGGAGCCCATCGATTTATCTTCTTCGCCCTCGGAGTCTAGTCCACCAGCCGATGAGGAGGTGTCCGTCGCCATAGGGGGTGAGGAAGCAGACGAGATTGACATACCATTGCTACAGCCGGCAGGATTTACTCTTCCTGCACCGCCAGCCAGGAAGAGCACACACTCAGTGACATTCACTCTTCCAGTTGCGCCAGTTGGAGACGGGCGAATGTTGAGGGTAGCTGCTTCACTACCAGGTGCATCGCCAGGGTTGGCACCTCTCGCCACCACGACATCATAGGGGGCAGTCACTACATCGGCAGGTTCCACTGCCTCGGTCGAGATATTGCCAGCAGTCTGTTCCCTTACACCACCGCCAGCATCGGCAGCGACAGGAGTGGCAACCTCGGCAGCAGGAACTGGGGGAATGACGGAGGCCATTGAGGATACTACTCCAGCCCCAGGAGCACCCGGGGTAGCACGGATTGATAGCTGGTTGGGATCGGTAGGCCTCACTTTGGACGTGGCCGAGCAGCCAGACCAGCGGGAGAAGAGTCCCTCGGAGGGACAAGGGGATGAGTAAGGGCCAGTCGTTCACACCCAGCAGAGTGAGACGGCCAGACTTGGCGAGGATACACTCGCACACTCGGAGGCTAGCATAGCAGAGGCACCAGAGACAGCCATTTAGGAGCCTCAGCCGATAGTCGGGGAACCGCCCCAGGAGGAGACAGAACCTTGTACACCCCCCGACGATGAGGAGAACGAGGAGGGTAACTCCATGGAGGGATTTGTCGTGGAAATGTCACAGCCAGATCCATCGGACCCAGTAGGCACGGTACAGTGATATGTACAGGAGCTCGAGCATATGGGCAGGTTGATGATCCAAGTGGGACAGGTTTCGAGAGACCTCAGGATTGGCCGATCTCCTCTAGTGGGCCAGGAAGTTCACCGCATCCGAGGATTTGTACAGATGGGGTGTGAGGCTGAGTTCGCACGGATATTTGGCGAGGGGTGGCCAGCAGGAGAGACTCCTGCTATGATGAGAGCCTGGCGGGGTAGACCACCGAGACTAGTAGGGCGGGACGCCGGGGTTCTGGAGAGTTTATATTATATAGAGCTTGCCTTCCGAGATGTCTTTATTCTTATGAAGCGCCAAATATTTTCCACCGAGGTAGCGGTATCACGTCGAGTGGACGCCTATAGACTCCTGCAGAGGGTTAAGGATGAGTCCGCTGCGACCATCAAGAGCATTCAGAATGACTTGGCTGAACAATCTCGGCTTGCCAGTGAGAGGGGAGCTCGATTGGAGGTTTTGGAGCCTCGGGTGGCAGTCTTGGAGGAGGAAGCAAAGCAGAAAGAGGCAGCATGGGAGCAACAGGTGAAAGCATTAGAGGAACAGTTGGCTACAAAAGAGGTTGATTTGGCGGCTAAGAGTGTAGAGGTAGAAAAGGCGAAAAGCCAACTAATGGAGGCAGCTCGGATGGTAAAAGCGGCAAGGGAGAGGGAGATCCTGGCAGATCGGCAGCTTCGCACACGTACGAAGGAGCTGAGGCGCCTGCAAACAGAGCATTCTTCCACTACTCCGACGTCATCTGTACATCCAGGGACGCACTCCCTTCCCCCTACTTCTCAGTGATCTCGTCTTACTGTATGTATGTCGTCTAGAAGACGACTTCTTTTTTTGGGGGGGATGATGTTAGTCGTATATCTTTACTTTGTTGTTGGCCGTAGTCGGCCTTGGTCGTAGTCGGCCAATTGTTAATAAAACTATAGATTAGTAAAGAATAATAATGTCATGTACTTTCGGGAAATCATGTTCCGATTATGTTAATGTTAATGTCATATGAAGGCCGTGGTCGGGCTTGGTTATTATTCCAACCACCTCTAACGTGCTATATGTAGCCTGCCAGGATAGTCGGGAGAAAATTATGAATGAGTTTTTGGTGCTGATGTTTATTGTCAATCACTGCTGATACTCTCTTGTACATGATATTTCTGAGAATGAATAAAGTTTCCGGTGTTCAAATATGATATCTTTCAGTTTACTGTTTTATCCTATGTTCTGCACATTACCAGTTTGCCAAAGAGTATATAAGAATTCGAATCCTATCTGTGAGGCAAACAATGTGCTTTCTCAGCCATAACATACAAGAACTATAAGGTGGAGCTCGATAAGCAGCATAGTACACTCAAGGATTTTCATTGGCTGCCCTCAACAACACTTGTAAATGCAATCCAAGGAGGTTTATGCAAACACAAAAGTGATTGTGCCATGGGAGAATAAATTTGGCCATTTACACTACAATGCATAACCTTGCTACAAATTGTAGTGAAAGGACTTCCGAACCTCAAATCTTAAGATGTTGCATGTAAATGATTGTGCTTTGAATAACCATCTCAATGCTCCTTCCCCCAAACAACAGTAAATATAAAGAAATTTTAGATCTATGAATTATTGTAGTGCCCTGCTTGACAACAACCCAAGATGATTGTTTCCATTTTGAGACTAGTCTGATAATCAATATGATTCAGTAGCAGTCAGTAACTTATTTTGATAATTTCTAACATTGTATGATGAAATGTGATGTTTACATTGAATATGCTCACTATTCATAGATGCATGCATTATGTTTATTCTTGTATTCTTATCTATTCAGTTGCTTTGTAGAGCAATGATGCTTTAATGCATATCATGTTTGTCAAGTATAGAATACAGGGGTCCATTACATCCATTGAGGTTCCAGGTTACACAACCTACAGTGAGGGCAAATTGAGCCAATGCAATGTAGGCACTAAAATAGATGTCCTTTATGCCAGTAGCATATGGTCTAAAATTTGAAAAAAGCCAGCCACAGGTGTTTAAAACAAATTATATTTTTGAATAAAGCAAAGTCATGTTAAGTCATCTGTAAGGCAAAGCTGAGTTTGAGTATGGCCATTTTAAATTTTTGTCAGCACTTACCACTGGCCAGCAGGTGGTTAGCCCTGGTTGTCCAAACCACCACACACATCAGCCATCACTGTATTTATGGCAGAGACATAAAATTGGACAGGGAATTCTCAGGTGTGCAATCTTTCTTGCTTTTTATTTGTTGATGCACTTTGATGTTGATAATACAAGGACTATTGCAGATATTTTGAATTGCTCTCTATATCATTTGTTTATACTACATCTGTATTTACCAATTTACTGTACATTTTAGACTGGGAAATACCAACCAAGTCAGGCGAGGTCACATATGCTGAGGAAGACTTTCCTGAGAAGAACTGAATGACAGTTAAGACATGCACAGGCAAATGACTAAAGAGAAGAGAGTGGTGAGCGAACATAAGCAAAACATGAAAGCAGCCAGGGAAATAGATAGAATTGAGAAATTTGCATTTGGAATAAAGAGCCTAGAAAAAGTGGTTGTATTCAAGGAAGCTGATACTTTAAATGGAATATGTTGACATTAAGTCAGAGCTTTAGACTCCATTCTAGAGTCAAAATGGATCTAATATTTTCAGAAAATAAGAGCAAAGAGAAAGCACATCCAAGGCTTATTACAGTATCACATCCCCTTTTCAAAATAATTTAATTAAGGAAATAATCTAATAACAATGTTTTAAGTTGGGCTTAGTCTCTTTATTTTAAAGAGGGCAACTTAAAAATATTATTATTTACTTTAAAAAAATATTTTTAAACACTTTCAATGAGTTTTAGAAGAGAAGGAAATTCAAATTGAGGACTCAAAAAAGATATATAAAAGGAGAGCGAAGTGATCAAATGAATCATCTATTGTCATTGAAATGATTCATTTTTTAGAGTTAGAGCACTCAAGGACAAAAAACCTTGGTGTAGGAGATCTGAAAGACAAAACTCTATTGGTTTCCATTGTTGGATTTGAAGACGAAAACCCTCTTGTACATGTGAGGTGATTCCATTCGGGGATTATATTTGTGCTAATTATTGAGTTTATTACAAAGATTTTGGTTGTGAAGGATTGAATTGATCAAGAATTTGCAAGCAAATCAATTGATATTTTATTAATGGCTGCAGTGAAGGGATTTTCAAGCCAATTGCATTATTGTTGTTCTTGTGCAGGGTTAGATCTATTGTTTTTTAAGGGATTTTAAGGTCATGTGCCTAGGTTATAAATTCATCATACATCATTCATCAGCTATTATATTATTTGTTGATTCTTGTGAAGGGTATTTTGTTGCATTATAGTTGCTGCACAACCCTACTGCTGCTGCTGTCCCAGATCTGAACTGTCATATCATCATTTTGGTCACCATACTGCATCATACTACTGTTGTAGCTCCCAATCAGCCACCTTCGTACACATCTACTGCACCCAGACTACAATAAACCATAGGGTATTTGGGTTTAATGTTGCCATTTGCCAATCATCGTACTTGAGTGCACCTAAAGTTGTACGGCCTATTGATTATTTTAGCTGCTGTCTTCAGCAGTTGTACAACCTATTGTACTTTCATCCAATCTAAGTGTGAGTCTGATTTTCCATTAATATTTGTTTCGGTTTGCAACAGTATAGTGTGGGAAATCAACTTGCCATTATAAGATCAAGGTAGGCTGAATTACATTTTTGTTATAACAGCATTATTCATTAATCAGATCTGCTGTCATATCAAATATGTTTGGTATATGAGGGTCCCATATTTACATAAGCAATTAATACTCAGATCTGCTGCCATATTAATTATATTTTTGATGTATGAGGATTTCATATTAATTTCTGAATTTAAGTAGTGTTGATCAGCATTAAATTACTGGAGTTTGGCATCTACTATTCATCATTTCATATTTATTTCAGTTTGCACAATCATAGAATTCAATTAAACTTGCATATTTTCTAAGGTTCCCAGCTAGGGACATTAGAATGATATCAAAGCTTTCATCCTGTCAGCCTGCAAGGTCATATCCAACTTTTAATGTAGACCAATGCAAGAGAAATTAGATTTTATTACAGGGAATGAAGAAAATTACAAAATTTAGGTGAAGAAATAGAATAAGTATGGGGGATAGAGAAAGGAGAATACCTAAAGATAAAATGGATTCTTTGCATGAAGCCATTGGTTAATGTTAGAGAAATTTGGAAAAGACAATAGAAAGGTCAATGGATGAGCTAATACAAGCCTTGCAAAATATCAATTAGAATAAAGCAAATCAAGGGAAAGGAAGCTCTTCATCTAATAATCGGACTTCAACCATGTTGGCGTAACAACTAACACCTCTGGAGTGCAAGTTGGTACAGACAGCTATGCACACTACGCAATGAGTGCTCTTAAAATTAGGAGGGGAAGCTCCCTCGTTGTGCAGACAAAATGCTTGAAAAGTAAACTAAACTAATTCCTGTCTTTTTGTCTCAACTGAAAGAGGCACAAGGTTTGCAAGAAACTTCGAGCGTTGCAGCCAAGAATTTTCTGGTTTCATAAATCTTAACAACAACTCAAAACTAACTTATACTATCCAATCCCCTCAAGAAATCAGAGCATGAGGAAACAGAGCGGGAATGAGCTTAAACGATAAACAGGGTACAGATTCACAACGTGAAGGCAAGGAGGGCACAACTATTTGCTTGTCTGAATAGGTTTATTATCACACACATCATACGATAAGCTCTAAGTACAGATTCTCAACGTGAAGGCAAGGTGGGCACAACTATTTGCTCAATCTGAAGAGGCTTATTAGAAACACAACACAAAGGATAGCCAACTAGGACAGTAAATTGTAGAGATGAAACACGCATACAATTTACGATCGAACTAGCCACTATATCTAACTAAGACAAGCATTCACCATAATAATTGCATGAAACCCGAGTGGCATAACAATTCATCATCATAATAAATACTCGCGAACAGATACAAAATAAGCAATATTACAGGCAAGGTGGGCACAACATATATTACTCTCTCGTGCAAAAGTTATTTACAAATAAGCAAAAACTTTTATTTATAGACATCGAAAGGTGTAGGGAACCCTAAAATCACCTTGAGTCAACTACAATCTTGCAATGCATGCAAGATTTATTGCTCATCCCTAATAAAGCAAACTATACAGTTAACTAGAAAGCTACCATCAGTTAACGGATACATTTAATCTAAAAATGGACAATGTGCAAGCATGCACATCCTTATTGAAAGCAAGTTAATTGGAACACTACCATCAGTTAACGAAAACCCTAAATGTAACTCCAAGTGTACATAGATAATTCCAACATAGACATGCAAGAGATGCGGAACAACGAGTTAACTCAGACAGAAGCATCAAGTTAATTGCTGCGTCTGATATCTATCCTGAAAGGTGGAAACTGAAGTCTATTGGCCGTGATCTTGAGCAAATAACCCCTCCAGGAGGTTATTGACTGCATCACTGTCTGGAGCACTAATACTTTGCTGAAGTATACTGTGTCTATGCAACATGTCCACACCCACTGTCATCTGGCACTGAAGTTCACCTCTGCTCTTGGTTGCTTCATCAAACAACGCTGGCATGACTGTAAGTTGATTCATCTTATAGCCAACGGTCTCCCCATTGAAAATACTATGAATGAGTGCCCGAAGCTTTGACTATACGTCAGCAAGCTCAACGTACGCACCACCCTCAATCTGATAACGGCACGGTATGCGAGACACAAGAGTTCTAACATACCGGAGTGCACTAGTAACGTGCTCTCTGCTCTCAGCCAACTCTGATGCTATTGTCTCCTCTATCTTCGCCTTGAATACCAACAATGTCTTCCAAGCGTAGATAGCCTCTTTATCTTCTACATCTGTGACTAATTCATATGCCACACTCAGGTGAGCAATCATAATCTCATCTCAAGGTCTGTCCATTGCCATGTCTAGCTCCTCATCTTGGAAATGTAGACGAAGTTTGTGTGCATTGTACTGCAACTGGTATAACTCTGCAAGCACAAAGTGGCCTCTAGTAACGAACTCCTCCTCCCAATCCTCCAAACGCTTGCCGTATGCAACCGGGTGATTAAGCTGGCCCTGTTCTGCTGGTGGCTCTAGCATCGGTGGGAGTATGACGGTGACATCTTCCATTTTGTGTACAAGGCTAGAAATGTATTTATGAAGTTGCTGGATTTCAGCCTTGAGGCTGCCTTGTCTTCTCTGTCTTTCAGTATTCTATCCCTCGCACTATCTGTTGCAACCTGTAGGAGATCAACTTGTGTCTGGAGGGTGCTTTGACCAAGGTTGACTATGATCACCTCGAAGTCCTGAACTTCAATCTCGTTCAAACTCTTCCCCTCTGGAGGTATGGCAGCCTCTATGACGATCTCCATATCAGCATTCCTCTCCACATGGACCTGTTTCTTGATCCTCCTATCGGGCGCATCCTGGTATGCCTGATCGAAATATGAATGATCAAGGACGTAGGATGGCTGCCCCCTCTTCCTTCCCAGTTGACTTTCAAGCCAAGATTGGTCTCGACTAATCCCACTGCAAAGGATTTGTACTAGTAATGACAGGCTTTGACGAGAGTGAACGTGCGGAGGTTTTACTGAGAGGTGGCGAGTCTAAGTCCAAATCAATATGAATTGGAATTGGAGAATGGTTTGGTCTTGATGATGGAATGTGAGGCCGAACCTCGGGCTCTGGAAAACTCTGAACTAGCTCTTTGACAGATTCCATGCGTGTCTCAGTACCAAATGCCTTGCCTTTTGAGTTGTTAGGCGCTTGACTCTTCTTAGGAGGGTTACTCCTTTTCTTTTGTTTAGGTTTAGACGAGGAAGGTAGTGAAGCATCCACTGGTGGCGGCTTTGTTCTAGGCATGACTGCCCTCCTAGTCTTCTTGCTATCAAGGTAAAGTATACTGTTTTGGATAACTCTACTAGACCTCTCCTTTACTGATGCATACTCTTTAGCGAACCAATCAACAGTTGGCAGTGGTTGTGTAACAACCTGCTCTCTGAAAAACTGAGGAAGTGTATCTCCCTCATCATCTGATAAACCTCTCACATCTTCTGCCAAGAAAACAAAAATCTGTGAGAGAGAACCAGCCATAGCTGCATCTATGCACCTCAAAATCATCCTCATAGTTCACCCAATAATCCTGCATTGTAGGCTTATGGTATGGGCGACCACCAAGGCGTGTTGTATAATGACCCCAAGGATCATAGGCGCTTGCATCGACAAGGTACTTGAGACGAAACTTTTCTAACCCTTGTCCTACAACTTTAGCATCAACTGTCGTTTTGCACCAATAGATTCCGAACTACAAGGGAAAGTTGGCAGCCTATTTACACTTGTGGTGCAAATGATGGTGAACATTGTGTAGTT
>VDFB02201063.1:0-11862 GCA_007258455.2 Sequoia sempervirens | reverse complement strand
TGTTATACTATGAACTCTGAGTTGTGTACTCACCGAATGTTCCTAGATACAAATCCTTGTTCCTTGAAACTCTTCCAAGCCTAGCCTGCCACTTTCCGTGGCGTAACCTGCCAAGTTATGTCGGGGGATCGTAGAGCTTCATTATGTCAATGCTAACATTTCTACCCATCAACTAATATCAGTGAAATATAATTAATTTAAACATTAGATATTAAATTTCAGATTGGTTTAAACAGCGTATTCTAATTTCTGATTTGCTTAGATGGGTTTTTTAAATTACATTAATAGTTGAGTCTTATTCAAGAAAGAGTGTAATTTCAGATAAACAGTCTATACAAGTCAAAACTTAAAATATATTGTTTAAATTAGATATATAAATTCACCTAAGTGAATAAAATCCAAAATAGACCTACTAAAAAAAATGAGTATGATTTCAAATCAACAGTCTAAACAAATCAAAGTTTTATTTAAAGCCAGCCTATTAATTCATCTAAGTAAATTAAATCTAAACCTGGTCACTCCTCGATAGCTTGATGAACCCCTCGAAAAGCTAGTACTACCCCTGCAAGATCAACACCTATTAAGGACAGTAGGAGCATGTAATTATAAATCCAATAAAATCTTAACTAAGAACTCCACACTGGCATATTTCCATATGTAACTGTTTGTGATCTATTCTAAATTATGTTTCGCAATAGATTGATTTTGAATGATAAACAGAATCACTCCCCGTCAATAAAAATAATCACGATACAGTCACTGAAACCATTATCAACCTGCACACAGTCCCCTAATTATGTGCCTAACCTATATGGATGCACACATGGTAGAAAACCCATATACCTCCTTATTAAACGAATATATCCTTGCCTTGACATCTTTTCCATTTCTTTTAACTCTGTATTATAGTTGCCAATCTGCATTTGATATATAGGAAAACAAAATGTTACACAATGTTATACTAAGTATTAGAGAGGAAGCAGCATCTCAGAAAAAGGAATGATCACCAAAGGAATTAGTAAAACAAACATTTCTTAAAGGTAGACACACAATGCATTTTAGAATAGCAATGAAAGTGTATATAAAACAATACCGGAAAGTTTGTTGCAGCTGATAGACCCCAATACTTGAGAGCTGCCAGATCATAAGCTCTGGCTGCATTCTCTTCCTGATCAAAGCAGCCTACAGTGAAGAGTTCAATTATAATCCGGAACTTCAAAGAGAGTATGAATTCAAAATTACTTACATCATGTATAACAAACCCATGAGAGTATCAGCTTACCAAGATATACTGGAGATTCCAGCCATTATCCAGAATCCAGGATCACAATAAGACAGTTAAATTACTCCAGTTAGTATCCAAATGAGAATTAACCGATTTGTTCAATATCTATTTGAAAAATAAAATAAAATAAAATAAAAACTTTATTTTGATTAGATAAGTAGGGAAGGGTCATGATCCCATACAAAGAATTACATCAGGACATAACAGTCCAACAAGACAGACTGGAAAATAGCAACGAATCAGAAACAGCAAACGCTGCAACACAGAATAAAAAAACAGAAAAAACGGACCAACAACAAGACAGAAAAACAGTCAAGATGGTTTAAAGAAAACTCGAAAGATTGTTGGTTAACTTTTGACCTAGGATCCTTCTCTCCCAATCAATTGTTGGTAAAAAAAAAACTTGTTTCTAACCTTAAATGAAGACAATAAAATATAACATATTGGAGACCATATCTCTGTGTTATAAAACTTGTTTCTAACCTTAAAATAAGAGAAAACGCCATGCAGGGAGAAATTGATTTCAGGATTTAGAAGCAGCTGCAGCTGTCAAGAAGAGAGATCATCGTTTTTAAGTGTGAAATATATTACTGAAGGTATTGAAGATGTTGAAGAAGATGTTGCAGAAAACAAGGGAGATTTTTTGAGAAAGAAATCGTTCAAAGCTAGCCGCTGCAAGGAAGATTTGAAAGTACCGCGACAACTATTGGAGGAAAGGAGACTGGTAGATTGTTTGTTTTATGAGGGTGAAGGGAGGTCGCTGAAATCAGTAAAGATCATTGTTGTTGAGAATTGTGTCTCAACCTTGCAAGCTTTTTCCAGAAAATTTTAGAATTTGTTTGTGGTAGTTCTCCACATGTTTATGTGTTGGAAAAAGGTGTATGAGTTGTTAAAAAATGCATCTTGTCCCTAGTAGAATATAAGAGGGCTATTTTTAGAGTATAAACAACTCATTGTATAACTTTTATGGGGGTCTAAACTAGAGGACAAAATTATGGACGAAAATGCTATTTTAACTTGGTTGTTTTTCCATCTTGGAGTTACAAATGACAAGTGGGTAACATGTGGCATGGTTGTTTTGCCCATGGTTTTGGCCCATGGTTTTGTAAAACCACAAATGGTTTCCAGGTTGTACATCACTATAAAAGGAGGGCTTGGGGAGGTGTTTGAATCATCGAGTTCAGTTTACAAGACTGGGTGCTAGAAGGAGTCTCTCCGAGTCCGAGTTCGAGTTGTGGTGATGCGCTCCTGTAAGAACTTGCATTGCAAGTGTATTGTAATCTTCTTGATTTGATAATACATTGTGCGGGTTTTGGAGGGTGGGGTTTTTCTCCCGGAAGGGTTTTCTCACGGTAATTACTGTGTTATGTGTTTATTGTGATATTTCATTTATGCATGTTTATTTGTCCATTGAAATCTCTATAATAGTTAGTTGAATTTGCATAATCGTCCTCTCAAGATTAGCGTAGGAAGCAATTTCGCGCACCTTTGCTTCTTTACAAGTGGTATCAGAGCCTGGCCAGTTTTGGTTCTATTTGTTGGGTACAGGGTTTTTTGAGCTAATCAAGGTTTGAGTGGGAGCTTGTGCAGAGGTTTTCATTTCTATATTGCAGGATTGCAAAGATGGCAAGCATATCGGGGAGGATTGATGTAGAAAAGTTTTCTGGCACAAACTTTGAGTTGTGGAAGCTGAAGATGGAAGATCTGTTAATTGATCGAGATCTATGGGATGCGGTGGATGAGAATACACTAAGGCCCGCAGATCCAACTTTAGCTGCACAATATGATGTGACTGATAGAAAAGCTAAAGGTCTCATCAGACTGTGTCTTGCAGATTCAATTCTGATTAATGTCCATGAAGAATCTACTGCAAAGAAGCTTTGGAAGAAGCTAAGTGAGATCTACCAAGCAAAATCACTTGTGAATAATATTTTCTTGAGGAAGAAGTTGTATTCCTTGAGAATGGAAGAAGGTGGACGAATTTCTGAGCATCTTGAAACATTCAATATGTTGGTGACTCAGTTGACCTCAGTTGGGGTTAAGATGGATGAAGAAGAAAGGTGCCAAACTTTGTTGTGTTCATTGCCAGACTCATGGGACAACCTTGTCATGGCCATAGGGAGCACTTCAGTTGTCTTGAAGATGGAGGACGTTGTTGGTTCTCTACTTTCTGAGGAGATGAGAAGGAAGGTCTCTCTGAATGCCAAAGAGGCTTTGAGTGTTCGAGGAAGACCAAAAGAAAGAGGCAAGAACGAAAAGCAGCATGGCCGTTCTAAGTCCAAGAATAAGGGGAGATCAAAATCTCCTGGTAAGTCCAAGGCAATCTGCTGGAATTGTGGCAAACCTGGACACTTCTGAAAGGATTGCAAAGAGGAGAAGAAGAAGAAGAAGAAGAAGCAAGATTCTGATTCTGAGTCTGAGAAGGAAGATGGAGATGCTTTCATCACATCCTTGGCCACTCATGCAGGTGACAATGCATGGTTGATAGACTCAGGTGCATCTTTCCACATGACTCCTAATAGAAACTGGTTTAGTAAGTATGAAAATTTTGATGGTGGTAAGGTGTATTTGGGTGATAATTCTGTTCTTGATATTGTTGGTCATGGAACTATTCATGTGAAATTTTCTGATGGTAGAATTAGAAGATTTGATGGTGTCTTGCATATCTTGGGACTAGCAAGAAATTTGTTATCTGTTAGCAAACTAATAGATGCGGGTGTGCTTGTATAATTTTTTGAAGCAGGTGTGAAAATGGTGAGAGGTGCTATGGTAATAGCAAGAGGAAGCAGATTGGGTACATTGTACTAGCTTGATGCATGCATGGTTGAGTGCAATAGTACTTCTGATAAGATTGTGAAAAGGACTACTTTGTTGGAGGAGAGGGTTTCTCTTTCAACAAATGGTTGTGGTTTTTGGGTACCCAAGGGTGCTCTATCTACTGAATCAAAGTTGCCTGCAGAGAAGACCATGTTATGGCACCAAAGACTCAGCCACATAGGTGAGAAGGGTCTACGGACCTTGAAAAATAAAAACCTTGTTGATGGGTTGAATGACTGCAATCTTGAGTTCAATTTTTGTGAGCATTGTATCTATGGTAAACAAAATCGTATTTAGTTTTACTCGAGTTCTCATAAGTCTTCATGTATTTTGGATCTTATCCATTCAGATGTATTTGGTCCAGTTGATGTTTCTTCTATTGGTAGATCAGTTTATTATGTTTCTTTCATTGATGATTTCAGTAGAAGAACATGGGTTTATTTTCTTAGGAGTAAAGCTGAAGTTTTCAGTCGTTTCAAAGAATTTAAAGCAATGGTTGAGTTGTAGACTGGAAAGAAGATAAAGTGTTTGAGAACTGATAATGGTGGTGAATATTGCTCTAATGATTTTGACACATTTTGTAAAGATTGTGGTATTAAAAGAGAGAAGACGACTTCGTATTCTCCACAACAGAATGGAGTTGCAGAAAGAATGAACAGGACCTTGATGGAGAAGGCTAGGAGTATGCTGAGTGGAGCTAGACTGGAACAAAATTTCTAGGCTGAAGCTGTAGCCACTGCTTGCTACCTGATAAATAGGTCTCCTACATCAGCTCTTGTTGATAAGATGCCAATGGAAGCATGGTCAGGCCACAAGCCTTCACTTAGACATCTGAGAGTGTTTGGTTGTGAGGCATATGCTCATGTGCCAAAGGAGAAGCAAACAAAATTAGACAACAAAGCTGTCAAATGTATCTTCATCGGATATAGTTATGGTGTGAAAGGATACAAGCTTTGGGATCCTGTTGCACAAAAGGTATTTTATTCTAGAAGTGTTATTTTTAGAGAAACTAAGCCTTCTTCTGTTATAGTGCAGCCAGAACAGATGGAAGAAAAGAAAGATGTGATTCAACTGCCTGCTACACCTGAGAAAGTTGAATCGAGGCCCTTAGAAAGACAAGATGTTGAGGAGAGCTCTACGAGTTTTGAATCATCAGAGGAAGAGGGAGAACCTGAACCTGAACCAGATCTTGTTCGAAGGTCTAGTAGACAGAGGAAAGCACCAGAAAGGTATGGATATTCTCCTGATGATTGGAGGTGTATATTTGCTTTGAATGCTAATATTGATGAACCGAGATCTGTAGAAGAGGCTCTTGGTATGAATGATTTAGAGTCCTGGAAAATAGCCATGGAAGAAGAGATGGCAGCTCTTAAGAAGAATGACACATGGGACCTTGTACCATTGCCTGAAGGACAAAAACCTGTTGGTTGTAAATGGGTGTTCAAAAGGAAGATGGGTTCAAATGGAAGCATTGAGAAGTATAAAGCATGTTTGGTTGCAAAAGGTTACTCCCAGGTTGCAGGAGTTGATTATGGTGAAATTTTTTCTCCTGTAGCAAAAATGACATCCATTCAATTTTTACTTTCTATTGTAGCTGCTTATGATCTAGAGGTTGAGCAGATGGATGTGAAAACAACTTTCCTTCATGGAGATTTGGAGGAAGAAATTTATATGACACAGCCAAAGCACTTTGTGGTGAAAGGTAAAAGTCATTTGGTTTGTAAGTTGAAGAAATCCTTGTATGGTTTAAAACAAAGTCCTAGGATGTGGTATCAGAAGTTTGATACATATGTTTTGAGTTTGGGATTTGTGCGATCTAAATTTGATCACTATATATATTACAAGTCTGATGGTGATTATTTCCTGGTTATTGCCTTGTATGTCGATGACATGTTGTTTATTGGCAAAGGAAAAGGTTTGATTGCAGAATTAAAATCTCAGCTCTCAACAAAGTTTGAAATGAAAGATCTTGGTGCAGCAAGGCATATTCTAGGAATGGAGATTATAAGAGAGGAAAAACATAAAGCTTTGGCTAGGCCAGAGTAAGTATGTTGGTACTATTATGAGAAGATTCAATATGTAGGATTCCAGACCATTGAGTGTTCCTGTTACTATGGGAACAAAGCTTTCTAGCTCATAGTGTCCTACATCCCCATTGGAGATGGAAGAGATGAGTCAAGTACCATATCAGAGTGCTGTTGGAAGTTTGATGTATGCTATGGTCTGTACAAGACCAGACATTGCCGAAGCAGTGGGAGTACTTTCCCGTTACATGTCTAATCTAGGAAGAGCACATTGGGATGCAGTAAAAAGAGTTTTTAGATACTTGCGGGGTACCTCAGAGTACTCTATATGTTTCCATGGAACAAGAAACGAGCATTCCTTGGATATTCAAGGCTACGTGGATTCAGACTGGGCCAGTGATGTTGATAAAAGAAGATCCACCAGTGCATATGTGTTTACATTATTCGGTGGTGCAATCAGTTGGATGAGCAAGAGACAAGCTGTGGTCGCTTTGTCCACTACAGAGGCAGAGTATATGGCAGCTACTCATGCCTGCAAGGAAGCCATCTGGCTAAAGAGATTGTGTTCAGATATAGAGTTCAAACAGGGTGCAGTGACAATTTATAGTGACAGTCAAAGTGCAATCTGCCTAGCGAAGAACCCGACATTTCATGCCAGGACCAAGCACATTGATGTACAATATCATTTTGTGAGAGATATGGTCAAGGACGGCAAGGTGAAGCTGGAGAAGGTGGAGACTTTGGTGAATGTTGTTGATGCATTAACTAAGCCCGTAAGCACAGAGAAATTCAGATGGTGTTCAGAGTCTATGGGGCTCTCGGCCCCTAGCAATTAAGTCCATGACACTTTGGATCCCCTAACTCTTGCAAGGTGTTTGACAAGTGGGAGAATGTTGAGAATTGTGTCTCAACCTTGCAAGCTTTTTCCAAAAAATTCTAGAATTTGTTTGTGGTAATTCTCCACATGTTTATGTGTTGGAAAAATGTGTATGAGTTGTTAAAAAATGTGCCTTGTCCCTAGTAGAATATAGGAGGGCTATTTTTAGAGTATAAACAACTCATTGTATAACTTTTATGGGGGTCTAAACTAGAGGGCAAAATTATGGACGAAAATGCTATTTTAACTTGGTTGTTTTTCCATCTTGGAGTTACAAATGACAAGTGGGTAACATGTGGCATGGTTGTTTTGCCCATGGTTTTGGCCCATGGTTTTGTAAAACCACAAATGGTTTCCAGGTTGTAAATCACTATAAAAGGAGGGCTTGGGGAGGTGTTTGAATCATCAAGTTCAGTTTGCAAGACTGGGTGCTAGAAGGAGTCTCTCCGAGTCCGAGTTCGAGTTGTGGTGATGCGCTCCTGTAAGAACTTGCATTGCAAGTGTATTGTAATCTTCTTGATTTGATAATACATTGTGCGAGTTTTGGAGGGTGGGGTTTTTCTCCCGGAAGGGTTTCCCCACGGTAATTACTATGTTATGTGTTTATTGTGATATTTCATTTATGCATGTTTATTTGTCCATTGAAATCTCTATAATAGTTAGTTGAATTTGCATAATCATCCTCTCAAGATTAGCGTAGGTAGTGATTCCATGCACCTTTGCTTCCTTACAATCATGAGTCTCAGAAAGAAGTGGCTATCTAGAAGAAGGTGATGAATAAGTGTTGTAATAATCACCACCAAAGAACAAAGGTAGGTGCAGAGTAGTTTCTAAGATAGAGCCAATCAAGATATGAAGCCTACAAAGATAGGCGCAGAAGCTGTAATAGACTATAGTTCAAAGATCACTGCCGCCATAGTTTGGCTAAGCTGCTGCATGAAGAAATTACTGTAAAGGGTAGTATTGGAACAAGTTGCTGAATCGTGCCAGTCAAAGAAAAAGGCTATTGTATGGATAGGGAATAGTTCATAGTCAAAAAGGAGAAGACTGCAAGGAAAAGGAAAGAGGAGCTACTAAAGGAGATTATAAGATCAAAGGAGGATAGGTATATGAATTAATTAAAGACAAGCAAGTGAAGTTGTAAATTGATAAAAGAATTAATGTGGTTGAATGTTGTAGCATTCTGTGAATAAGGTCAATTGAGCCAGTTGAAGTTGGGATCCCCGAGTATCAGTAGTGTAGTTCAAAGGGAGGTGTTGAAAGAAAACAAGAGTTTCAGCCCTGGGATTTCTTCGGTTTGGTCTATAAGATTTGAAGATTGCAGATGCCGAAGCATCAACGAAAAAGATCAAAAAAGTAATTGAAATTCGTAGTTGAGATTAAGAGGGAGTGTTGGAAGTGTAATCCCAACTACCTTATTAATATCTTCAGTTGGACCTGTCCTCTCCGTATCAGCTTTGGATCTCACTCAATCTTAATATTAAAGACAAACAGTGTAATCAGATCTTGGCAAGGATTCGAATAGATTGCATATTAATTCCTACAACCTCTCTGTTGTTCCATCAACAGTCTTCACACGTTTTATGAGCAGTTTAATATATATTATTTTGTCTGTTCTCTCTTCTATTGGTGAATAGTTTTCTATATATTAGTTAAGATTGATTTTCTTTGCACTCTTAAGAGTCCAGCTCCACAGAGCTGTAAGAAGAATGGAAGAATGCTGGTGTATGTATAAATTGATGTATGAAAGAGTCGAAGCTCAAACAGTAATGCAGTGTTTCATTTGGATTAATATAAAGTTTCCACTTTCTATTTTATCCTCCCCCTTTCAAATCCATCAAATCTCACTATAAAAACAACCATGTAAATTTACCGGATTTTGATAGGCACTAGAGCCCATTTTGACCTGCAGAAAGAAAGCTGTTCAATTTATAACTAATTACAATACAAATTCATAAAACTAACCTTGTTTACCCTTGCGGTTCCCAGTTTCTTTGCTTTTGTCCCAAAGATGGACGTCATATCTCCCTGTCAATCTATGCCTGCATCGAGTCCCACATATTGTTACTTTGAACTAACACTTTATTTGGTATATATGTGTATATAAGAAAGAAAATATATGTATGAACATACTTGGTAACTCCATGGTAGACTGAATTGCTGGGGCCAAACGAATTGGAGGGCGTGTTTGTGAGGTCCTTCAAGCTCTTCCCGTAATATTCTGTAAATGGGTATGAATAAGTTCGGTACATGCCAATTGTAAATATAATACTGAGATTATATCATCTGTTTCCTTCACTGTTACCATTATTTTATTTGTGCTACATAGTAGTGAAAACAAAATCAGAATACAAGAGCATCGCTTAGGTCTGATGATGTGAGAAATGCTAAAGAAACTTTTTTTGATGTGTAAGTTTACAGGGTCTTGAACCTTGATGGTTCCTAAATATGAAAATATATTGAAGTCTCAGCCTTCGAGGAAAAGGAAAATTAGATCTTCTCATCTACCACAGGATACTGTAGAAATTTTAGTACTCAGATCTGAATAATTGGTGTTACTATTTAATGATTATCATATATTGCAATAGATTTATTTGACTATAATTATAAAATAATTTGTAACAAATTTTGATATTGTTCAATGTTCTAAAAACTATATTTGGGTATTACTTATAAGAGTGTTTTCAGACAAAATATAAATATTATCTTCAATATATGAAATTAGGAAAACTCTGCCATATATAACCATCAATATGTTAAATGGGTCAAGCTTTAAATGCAAAAACATGTTGACAGTAACATATGAAATCTGACCTAGTAGCTCATCAATATCTAAAAGGAGAAATGATATTGAAAAAAATATAAATGATATTTGAAATATCTAGTAAAGAAAATTAAGACCATCATAAATAAATAATATTAGATAACACAATGATTCAATATTAGTATATAAAAGTAAGAAAATCATTATATATGAATATATGCACACAGTGTAGAAAGGGAAGGATAAAATACAAGAAAAAATAATAATAAAGAATAAATGGACTTTACCATATTGACACAATAAGCAAAAGATTCAGTGAAGCTTGTAGTATAAAATTTATTTTAGATGCAATAAAATAGATGGGATTATGCAAGTCCAATAGTTCAGAGATCTAAAACTGAATCTATTCTGATAAAATTATTGAAACAATACTTTAAAAATTATTTTCTTTTTAAGATTTATAGATTTAGTACCTTTCAAAGAAATGATGTATTACAACTCTTTAGAATAAACATTTACTCCAATCCCTATCAAATCTAGATGAATCAATCTCTTTTCTGTTTATCTCTTTAAAACAATAAAAAAACAATGTCATGTTTAGGGTAGATTGTAGTAGAGATATATACGAATCTCGATGTATAATTCTCAAAATAACATGTGTTTGTGGCTTTTTACAAGATGAAAATTCATAACACATTCTAACTTACTAGCACTTGCACCTAAAAGAGGTCCAAGGACGACGTTGATAGATTTTTCCCACTAAGATAAATCTAGATTTGGAGAATTTTACTATTAAATGGCAGCTGATTTTCTAGCAGCTAAAACTTGCTTTCCACAACTCAACATTTGTTTAGCAATGTTTAAAATTTACCAATCACTTAGGACTTGCAATATATAATAGACTAAATATTTAAACTATATATTAATTAAACTTTGAAACTACCACTAATAAATGTTTTCATTATGAGGTAGTTGATGAACCATTTAAGCCTTTACAGAAACAAAGTGATTGATGTGGGTAAAATATAATATGTGTAGGTGGTTTTTTTACAAGATGACAATTCATAACACATTATAACTTACTAGCACTTGCATGTAAAAGATGGCCAAGGATTACACGGATAGATTTTTTCCACTAACATAAATCTAGATTTATCTTTTGCAAAAAAGAGTATAATTTGATGTTTCATGCAACTCTTCAAAAAAAAAAAACATTCAACTCCAATCCCTATCAAATCAAGGCTAATCAATCTTATTAAAAACATATTTTAACTAAGGAACAACTAGCAATTAGGGTTAGGGTAGAATTAGGGTAAAATTTGAAATGGAGGGCCATGATTTAATTTTAAGAAAATAAAATCAATGGACAAGAATGCATGTGAAAAGAAGATATAGGGCACACAAAAAGAGATTGCTGGAAAATCAAATAAGAACTTAAAATTATTTGATTTAGAGGTAGTGTTGACTTTTTTGAATTACAAATTAAATTAATTCAAAAGAGGTGGGGTTAGGAGAGTAAATAATTATTTTTAATTATTTACTTGATGGGAAAATGTCAATGGAAATTTATATAAATGATTTTATTTAAATTTGGAGGAAAAAAAGTTACAATTAATTGGAAGTTTACTTAATTGTAGAGGAAAGGATAAAGTGAATAATTAAATAAATTTAGGAATTTATTTAATTATAGAGAGATATAAGAAATTAGTGATGTATTTAAAAAAATAAACGTAATTTATTTATTTAAATGATCAGAAGGGAGGAATAAAATAAATGAATTAATTAAATAATTAAGAATTATTTAGTTAATAGTTAAATTTGGGCCATAAGGACAAAATTAAATATTTTAATTATGTTGAAACTATGCCCCAATAGTTGTGGAGGATCCATCCTCCTTAGGAGAATTTGTGAATTTTGGCAAGGCACTAAATTTTTTTGGAAAATGTTCTGATAATTCAATTTGATGGCTAGAAAAATGGTGGCAAGGTCTATTTTGAATTTTGACAAGTTTAGAGCAGCCAAAAGTGTATCCAAACATTCCAAAAGGTGCATCCAATTATAAACCCTAGGTCATACCCTAATTTGGAGGGGTATA
>VDFB02201062.1:0-15662 GCA_007258455.2 Sequoia sempervirens | reverse complement strand
TTTCCTCATCTTCTATCAATGCGAGTTTATTGATGTCACCCCGAACACAATCCATTCTACTGAGCTCTACATTTCATTCGGTAAGACACTGGCATGTTGGGAAAACTTTATAGAGATGGTCCATTAGTCATACCAATACCCGCTTCCATCGCTGAGACCACACCATGTCAGCAAGACATTACTCTGATGACTGGAAGCTACATCGATGTCAAATATGTCAAGGAGACCTCCTGCATTCGATGAGACATTCTGGCGAAGGCACCAACCTTCACTGAGAGCCCATCCTTCGAGAAGACATCTTGCTAAAGGAAAAAAATTAAGTTGAGAGCTCCTTGGTGAACTACCATCGGCATGACCTCTTGCATTTGGCAAGACCTTTTGTTGAAGATGCTTCCCCTCACCGAGAGTTCATGCTTCTCTTCAAGGAGAGATCACCATATCGGTAAGACCATTTGCTGAAGGTGCAACCCTATATTAACTGTGTCATCCCCTTGGCGAGACACTTGTTATCGGGGAGGCTCCTGCTGTGCTTCATTACTGTCACCAAGAAATTGGCTCGTCGGCCAGACATTTTCCCGAGATGACCATCCTATGCCACGAGCACTCCATTTCAGTGTGACTTCACTCCTTCAGCCAAAATTGAGCCTGATTGAGCCCGTTGGTAAAAATTGAGCAACAAAACATTTAATTCATTTTGTTAATATTTAAAATTCAAAATGGAGTGACTTGATCGATTAGTTGAGGTAGTTATTGGTAAACTTATCATCTTGAAATCATTTTTATTTTTTTTATGAGTTGGTTACCAACATAAGGAGATGTTATGGTATCTTTTCATCACTTTTTGGAGAGCATCTAGGGGTTTTTGGAGACATGTGGAGAAAATTTAGGCTTTTGGCTTAGTATGGTGAATTTTTAGAGGTGGTTATGGTTTGATTAAGTCTTGCATGAATTTTTCAACCATTTAGAGCTCATTTGAGGAAAATCCAATTGCTATATTTTTGTCTTTTTGAAGCCAGTCAAGTTCATGAAGTTCCTAGAGCCTTGTTTTGTGGAGAAACTTGGGTGTTGGCTACTTAGTCACATTTTCTATTGATTATTGAGTTAGTTCTAACTATGTAGATTGGAGACATTGTGACTTTTATAGTCTTTTGCTGTAGACTTTTATGAGATATGGAATATAGTTTATACCTTGGAGATAACTAGTAATGAAATATTTTTCCTTCATATTCTTTCAAATCTTGTGTATGTCAAGAAGATTGATCAAGTTCTTAATGAAATTATCGTTTTCCTTATAACTTTGTCTCTTAATTTGTACCTTTTTTGCAAAAAGCTTGTTCTTCCAAGTTGCTAGGAGTGTCTTTAAAATAAATATAACCTTTAATTGTGAATTCATTTTCCATTTAAATTTTTATGTGTTCTATCCTCTTAGTGAAATATTAATGAAAAAGCTATGATGCAATACCTGTTGTGCAAGTATTTCTCCACTACCAGTCAAAATCAAGTGTCATAGTTTCTCTGGTTTTCATGTCCACTTAAAAGTTAGGTGTATCACCATAGGAATAACATATTTTTACTAGTTTTCATTTTTAAAGCAATCCTTCTCCCTTTTCCTTATAAATTCAATAGATTAGGTGAAAACCAACATAGGAAGTGGGCCTTCTCCAAAGGTTCTTTTCCATTTTTAGGTGACCCACAACTTGGAAAAGTTCCCATGTGGGTGATCCCACAAAGCTGGTTTACAATTTCTGGGAGGAATTGATTTTTGATGAAATCACATATTTTTAGAAAATATAATGTTTTAAGCCTTAAAAGGTTCCATTTAAATAATTCCAATTGAAGATGGTTTGATCAAACTACCTTAAATTAAACCCCCTTGGATAGAACCCGGCTAGTTTTAAACCATACCTATAACAGAGTCTCCTTTGCTAATCACAAAATGGCCGATAAAAATCACTTTTGATTTTACCTTTGGGATCATCGAATTCATTTTAAAATTTATTTTTGTAAGTATGTAGTCCCATTATAAGCTTCCCAAAAGTATAATCTTTAAATAATTTAATTTTATTATTATATTTATTTTTTATTTCTCGTGAATGTAAGTTTTTCACCAAAAATCTAACTCTTTGGTTTGCACATGTGGAAAAATAGTAGATTATTTAAAAAAAAAAATTATTAGTGCACTAGATATTGAAGTCCTTGATCCAACAAATTAAAAAAAATTGAATTTCGATACATACAAAAACATTTACGCATTATACGGTCGCGCTATGTCTGAATTATAATTAGTTTGAATTCAAAACTTGAGTAAAGAAAAAATATTCAATAAAAAACTATATAACCAAGTGGAAGCACTAGATATCAGAGTTATGAATCTAAATTCAAAAGAATTATAATTTTATCCTTGATGGAAAAAAAATTTATGCGTTATACAATGAGTGTCACTTTTTAAAAATGTTGTTTTCTAAAAAAAACTAGTTTTTGAGGGAGATGGAAAAAGAAGTGCAATCTAATTCCAAATTTTTTGAAGAAAATATATTTAGAATCTATATACAAAATTCCACTAAACTATAGTTTTCATCATCTTCAAATTCCTCACAATTTAGTCGCTATAGGTGCCCGGAAGTGAAGATTTAATTAAAAAAAATTATTTCAGTGTCCAGTTTGGCCAAAAATTGTAAACCACTATTGTGGGATCACCCATGTTCCTCTAAGGTATCAAGTTTCTGTAACTTGATAAGGGTGCAAATTTAATAGATAACAAGTATATTATAATTATTAGTTTCTTTAAGCTCATATTCATAATATTTAGTTTCCACCATTAATTTACAATATAATGTAACAACCTTTGTTGTATTCCATGAGGTAAAATGTACCTACGATCTGTAATGCTAATGGGGCCCACAATTTTGTGTCTCGTGAGCATTACAAATTGTGGGTACATTTTAACTTATAAAGTAAAAAGAGGGTCATTAGATCAATTATCCAAAAGAAATTTCATGCCACATTAGAATTACAGATCATGGGTACATTTTACCTTGCAAAATATATGGAGGGAAATTTTATTATTTTTTAAAATAATGGTAGCAAGTAAATATTATAGTATACACCTTAAACCCATCAATAATTTCTGCCCTTGGGCCCCTAATTTTCCATGAGAATTATTTTTAGGTTGGATGGATTTACCATCATAATTAACATTGCATTTTCCTATTTTTTTTCAAGATTCCCAAAATTTTATATAAAATTTTAGTGATATAAAAAAAAATCACCAATAAAATTAATTTTTTTTTTCCAAAAAAAAAGGAAAGATTCCTCACAAGCCTTTTTCCTTTCCTTTTTTGTGCATGTCGGGATGTACCATGTGTTGTACATGCACACTTTAAAGTACCTAGTCATGGCCTTCTCTCTTTATAAAGATGTGTGATGACACCACGTTGTGGCTGTATGGTCTTTTATAAACATTTCTTCCTAACCATAAAACATGACACATGTTTGCATTGCATGTTTTCTTGCAAGCAACACCAAAGAGACCTCAGGGATGCTTGCCCACATGCCATGTATCCCAAACAAGATTCTTTCCATTAAGAAGAGTATGTGGCATTGGAACTAATAGTATGAAACATTTTTTTTAGTATGAGGATATTAAAGAGCGTCAAGAATCACCCACCCAATATTTACAAGAAATTGGATCTATGTTAGATAAAGGTTCCATTACTAGGTATGACACCACATTAATCTTGACAAGGGGGATATTCAGATGGTGACCAAGGTTCGGCTTAGTAGGCTTTGCATAGAGTTTTATTGAAAATAATGGGAATGTCAAATTTTAGTTGCATTTGAATTGGTGCTTAGCAACTCAAACTTTATTACGCTATGGGCTTGTCTGACATAATCTTATCTTTAAATGGGGGTTTTAGAGTTTTGGTTTAATGCTACCATTTTCTTTTTTATATTTTGTGATCTAGTGGTGGGAGAGAGATTTATTTTTTTCTCTTCCCATGTTCTATAAAAAATAATTTCTAAGCCTCTCAAAGAGATAAGTATTAGTGAGTGTGGAGGATCCATTACAAAGTTATATGTTACTTTCTTGTAATCAGTATTTAGAGATCAACTTTTGAGATAGTTTCCATTTTAGAACACTCGACCTTAGAATTTTGTATTGTTATTGAATTAAAAGCAATAGAAAGTGGAAGCACATCAAACTATACCTATGTGGCCTTTATTGTGTGTTTTATTCTTTGCTCATATTAAATCTTTGCTCTGTGTCATCTATGTTCATACATGATCTTGATAATTTATCATTTCTAGTTTTTAGCTTTTGTAATATTTAACATAAATTTGTAGTCAATTGGACCATGTTTTACACTCTTTCTTTTTTTCTTCAAAATTTTGTGTTGAGTTTTTCTATAATTAGTAACTATTTTTTGTGAGTGTATCATCCTTTGTCAAACCTTAGTGAGTGCTTCCCACAAGAAGATATGGATATTTTCTTTGTGCTTATATATAAGCCTTAGTAGTTCATTCTTTTCTCAACAATGAAGGGTCTGTAACACCATGCATTCATTATTTCAAAATTGATTCTCTAGTAGGAAGGTTGGAAATGTTCTAAAATCCTTCAACATATCACCTTAGATAGTTTTAATTTTTGTATTCCTTCTTCCCTTTTCCCCAAAACCAAGAACAAAGAGTTGAATTCTAAAATCATGGAGGTCATTTAGTGGAGTCTAATATGTCCCCCATCCACTGAATTTGCCATAAGACTATTCAAAGAAGCACATGATTTCATGATCAATAGTTCTTTTTCTAGCACATCTAATGGGACCCAAATTTCTACTTTATGATGCTCAATTTTGGCCTTGAAGAGACACTCAAGTCAAACTAGTGTTGACCCTACTAATTGAATCTATGCATTCATGCCCAAGATCCAAACTAGAGCATCCTTTAGAGGTAATTTGTGATACTCTGAGTTACCATCTTTTGCCATCACATGAAGAAACACTACAAGTTCTTTATCACATGTTAGAAGAATTAGTGTTAGGATCACAAGTCCTACATCTAGAGGTATATCCACTCCACCGTTCAATATATCATTTCAAATTAGAATACCTATTTTTCTGACACATAGAGGTTTGTTCTCTATGACCCATCAAGAACCAAGAAAATTTGTGTCTTGGAAAAATGGGAGTCCACTCGTCCCTCCTACTCCCCTAGATGTGTGGCCACCTATCCTTGCCAATGCTTTGAAATCCATTCCAAAATTCATTGGTGTTGATGATGATGTCACTTGCAAAAATAGTGTAGATAAAGTCCTCATAGGAAAAGTGTGAAGAACCTATCTTTCTTGAAAGACTAAACCAAGAGAACCTTAGGAGGTGTGTGTGTTATAGGAAAAGGTTGACTTAGCTTTTAATCCCAAGTCTTTGGTAGTTAGGTCTTGACCATACTAGGTTCACTTCAAGGTATGATGTGATATTATTGTTAATCTCAAGGGGTCTATGGTTGATTAGAATTATAAACATTCAATACCAAGTTTCTAGTTCAATCATAAAATAATCTCATGAAATCAAAAGACTTGCAATAATATTCCATGAACATCAAAAAAAATTTCTATCACTTAAGTATATTTAGCTTTAAACATTCAAAATTTTCATAAGAAACAAAATATTTTCAATAATTTTGATTCATTCATCTATTTTTTGAAACATTTTACAAATTTTAAACATCTAATCTTAAGACTTGCAATAATATTCCATAAACATCAAAATTTTTTGCTATCACTTAAGTATATTTAGCTTTAAACATTCAACATTTTCATAAGAAACAAAATATTTTCAATAATTTTGATTCATTCATCTATTTTTTGAAACATTTTACAAATTTTAAACATCTAATCTAAAATAAAGCATAAAAATACTGAAGAAGTAAAATTTCTCCCAGTTAGTCTTGACACATGCCCCAAGGGTTAATCAATTCAAAGAAGACCACTTTATACGTCACTTGATTGCTTCACAACCACATATAAAGTGGTGTGAGCTTTTAAAGAAGGGGGTTTTAGTTTGGACACTGAGTAGGCTCTGCATGCAGCCTTAAATGACACAACACACAATCTATTTTGGCTGAACCAATAAAACCAACTACCAAAATTATTAGATAGGTACAACTATCAATTTGGCTTTGATATTGATTAAATTCTATGTGCATACAAGTTTTTAGTCCAGAATGATTTAGAAAATAAGAAAAAAGAACAAAACTTAGAGAAGTTTTAGCTCTTCTAACATCCATAAATTTTGAACTTAACTTAAAAAAATTATCCCATGACCTTTTATAGAAGTAAGACATAGGTGGGATAAGAAAAATACATGAGAGGAAATCCAAGGGACAAATCACATCAAGGCATGTGGAATGTGGTGACAGGTAAGAGAATTGAAAAAGAAGTCAACAAAGGTCAACCTTCATCTGTATAGTGAAGTCCTTATTTTTCATCTCCTTATTATGAGGGTTCCTTTTTGGAACCAAAAAAAATCCACATAAACAAAATGTAGGAAATTCCCATATATTCAAAATTATCAGGTGGAATTTCTTTTTCTATACATAGATTCAATCTCGATTTGAACATTCCAGGAATAAATAATCCCTGAAAAAGAATGATTTAGAAAAAAAGAAAAAAGAACAAAACTTAGAGAAGTTTTAGCTCTTCTGACATCCATAAGTTCTGAATTTAACTTAAAAAAATTAAGTTAAATCTAAGGGATGAATCACATCAAGGCACGTGGAATGTGCTGACAGGTAAGAGAATTGAAAAATAAGTCAACAAAGGTCAACCTTCATTTGTATAGTGAAGTCCTTATTTTTCATCTCCTTATTATGAGGGTTCCTTCTTGTAACCAAAAAAATCCACATAAACAAAATGTAGGAAATTCCCATTTATTCAAAATGATTAGGTGGAATTTCTTTTTCTATACTTAGATTCAATCTTGATTTGAACATTCCAGGAATAAATAATCCCTGAAACAAAGGAACCAAAAAAATCCACATAAACAAAATGTAGGAAATTCCCATTTATTCAAAATGATCAGGTGGAATTTCTTTTTCTATACTTAGATTCAATCTTGATTTGAACATTCCAAGAATAAATAATCCATGAAACAAACACACTTCTTGGTTGCATGCTTAAACTCCAGAGTCCCAATTTCTCGATATTTGATGTATTTTTGGAATGAACTCTATCCCAACACAAGCTTCCAAAGTGCATCATTGAACCTAGTAGCACCATTAGATCTACTTGCAACTTTAATTTTCCTGACCATCCATATCTGAACTTTGCATTAATCCTAATCCTAATTGTAATCCTAATCGCAATCCTAACCTAGTTAAACCCTAACCCTAACCCTAAACAAAATTAATAAACCTAACCCTAATCCTAGCCCTAACCCTAACCCTGACCCCAACCCTAATCATATCCCTAACCCTAATACTAATGCTAACCCTAACCCCAATCCTGACCCTAACCTAATTAAACCCTAGCCCTAATCCTAACCCTAACCCTAACCCCAATCCTGACCCTAACCCTAACACTAACCCTAATCCTATCCCTAACCCTAATGGTAACCCTAACCCTAAACCTAATCCTAACCCTAACCGAACTAAACCCTGACCCTAATCCTAACCCTAATTCTAACCCTACCCTAATCATATTAACTATCATATTATGACATTAATTATTATAATAATTTTATAATAAAATATATAAAAAATTATAAAAAAAATTATTTAAGATATTAAATGTTGTGTCGCCCCTGCTACTAGCATATATATATATATATAATTTTAATAATGCATATAAAATACGCTGATAGATATATATAAAATGAATCCCACTATTCTTTTAATATAACTAATTTACTAATTCACTACTACCATTATCGTTTTATATTAATACTATTGTTTTACTTAAATCCAATATTTCTTAATACCAATATTAACATGGGTTATTTTAATATTGATTTTTATTTTATTTTCACCTTAATTTTTTTGTTTTCTACCTAATAATAATATTCTTACCCATAAGTTAAACCCCATGAATATTTACATTTCCTCTCTACAATATTATTAATATCCCAAGATATTAATACCAATATTGCGCTAAAAAAAACTATTAAGACCTTACAAGCGATTTTGCCCAATTTTGCAAGAGGGAAAAACCCACTATCATTTTTTTTTTGCTACATATATATATTTTAAATTATTAATAGAATCATCATCAATAACTAAACTAAAAGAAATAATATTTACTAAAATACTTAATGAATCCATTAGTAATTTAACCACCATTCTTATAATTACTCTTTTAGTTATACCCTACTAAATAAAATAAGAAATTGATGGCTAATTAATTAATAATAAATACTAGCACCTTATTACTCCACTAATCATGTTGATAGTTTGCTAATTTAATTAATGGAATTACTAATAATTTGGTGGAGCCCTTTTTATATTTATTATAGAATCTGAGTTTTCTTCTTTTGTTTATTTAACTATATCCCCCTTTTAGGGAGAAGAATTAGTTTACTTGAAGATAAACTTAAGGGACCATTTTTTTTTACCTTTTCTACTCCCACGAATCTCTCCTAAAGTTTAGTTTTAAACTTAACTAACTTAGGACTCCCATGTGATGTTTGTATTTTTTTTCTGTTTCTAATTTTCTCTTAAAAGATAAGCCATAAAGAATATTTTCATTGGATAAGGAGAGACAACGGAAAGTTTTCAATTGTAATGAATTTCAATGGCTGCAAAGTCACTAAGACTTAAATATTAAAAGAAACATAAGGCCTAAAAAAATAAATGAAAAAATCTTCCAAACTAATACAAGGAACTAATCCAGCCTGTTCATCTTTTTAAAATTTTGTCACACAGTATTGTCTTGATTCAATATGTACTTGAAGCCATTAATTGCTTTTTGTGTAATTTTTTGTCTAAAATATTGTAGTTATGATCATATGATCATATGCAGATATAATGTTCATTGCATAGTTTGGTCACTTTTTAACATGATTGACTAAGGGTCATGAAGGTCATTCCATTCAATATTCTTGGAATGGATGAAACGATGTACAAGTTATAAGAAAATTGTATGCTAGAATAGCCCTTTATATTGCTTAATTTATTTAAACTTTGTAGACGAAAGAAGATATTGAACTACGTAATACTGAATAGGTTTCATGGATAGCACAACTGCATATTGTGTTGAATAATATTACTTTCAAAAAGGTTTAGATTTAATTATCAAAATAAGATATAGTATTATTTAATAAAAACATGTATCTCTTTAAAAATGATCATGCAGTATTAGGAATTGAAAATGAAGTTATCAAATTGTAATATAAGTTGATTTTTTTTAAGTTTATATATAAGTTAAAATATTATAAATGAAAATATAAATAAAATATTATTATCTTTGAATTATATATCGAGAAGTTTATAATTCATCACATTCAAACACACTCTCCAAAAGAAATATTCTAAATGTTTTATTTCATATAAAAGTAAGTTTCTAAATTAATATGCTTAAAATTAAAAATTACATTCGAAATTATTACAAATAAAAAGGAAGTTTCTAAAATTTAGAAAATTAAGTTAGCAAATTAAGTATAAAAGAAATTTTCTAAATTTACTTAAGCTTCTAAATTAATATACTTAAAATTATAAAATATTGAAAATCTTGAAAAAAGAAAAAATATTCTTTGATGTAATTCGAAAATGATTTTTCTAAAACAAAATTATGAAACAATGAAAAAAATTGTTATTTTTTAAATTCTAAATTAATTTATATAAAGTAAAATATTATAATATTAAATAAAAAGGTAATATCCTAAATTTTCTATTCATATAAAAATGTTTCTAAATTAATCTATTTAAAACATAAAAATATTGAATTCTTTTTGAAAAAATAAAAGCATTTCAACAAAGGAAGAATCATTCGTATTCTATTTTATTCAAAATTTATATATGTGTGTGTATGTAGAAATATTATAAATGAAAGGATCTATTAAAGATTTTATTGTAAACAAACATACCTATTAAAATATATAATTTAATGTAAAATAAAACCAAAATCATGATAACTACATATCTAAAATCAATTTAAAATAGCAAAATTAAATACAAAGAAAATTAATAATTTGATTGTTACGAAATCGTTTTTAAAATTAATATATTAAAAACTAGAATATCTATCTTTAAAAAATAATGTAATTGAAAATTAAATTCACACTTAACTTTATCATATAATTAATAAATAATTTATATAGATTCATTATTATTTATATATTTAGTATTATTAAAATTGATTTAAGTTGAAAATTAAATTCACTTAACTTTATCATATTGGTTAGGATTTAATTATGGTTAGGGCTCAATTAAAATTCTAAGATAAAGCTTGGAGGTAAGGCTAGGGTGATGAGGGTTGAATCAAGGTTACAATTACAGCTTTGGTTATGGTTTTTATTCAATTAGGGTTAGAGTCTAGTTAGGATTAGGGTTCAGGTTCAATTATGGTTGAATTTCAATTAGGTTAGGGTTAGTGTTCAGAGATAAATCTTAGAGTTATAGCTGGGATTAGGGTTTGTGTTCAATTAGGGATAAAATTAGGATTGGATTTTATTATGAATAGGCTTAGGGTTAGGTGTTCTAAGTTAAGATTAGGGTGGGCTCCGGAGTTAGTGTTAGTGTTGAGGATTAATTAGCATTAGGGTTAGGGTTTAATTAGGGTTTAATATAGAAAGGAGTGATAGGGAGGAAGGGGGGGAGAAGGAGAGATAGAGATAGAAAGAGGCACAGATAGCGATATAAAGGAGAGATGGAGAGATAGATACAACTTGGGAAAGATATAGGGGTTGAGATATAGAGAGTCAAAGAAAGGATAGAGTAATAAATAAACCTAACCCTAATCCTAACCCTAACCCCAATCATAACCCTAACCCTAATCCTAATCCTAGCCCTAATCTTAACCCTAACCCTAAACCTAACCCTAACCCTAATCATAACCCTCACCCTAAACCCCAGGAATCAAGCAATCCTAACCTAATTAAACCCTAACCCTAATCCTAACTCCCCTAACCCTAACCCTAATCCCCAATCCTAACCCTAATCCTAACCTTAACCCCAACCCTAATCCTAACCCTAATCAGAATCCTAACTCCTAGCCCTAACCCTAATCATATCCCTCTAACCCTAATACTCAATGCTAACCCTAAACCTAATCCTAATCCTAACCTAACCATACCCTAACCCTAATCCTAACCCTAACCCTAACTCTAACCCTAAACCTAACCCTAATCCTAACCCTAATGCTAATCATAAGCCTAATCATAATCTTAACCCTAAACCTAATCCTAATCCTAATCCTAATCCTAATCGCAATCCTAACCTAGTTAAACCCTAACCCTAACTCCTAAACAAAATTAATAAACCCTAACCCTAATCCCAGGGCCCTAACCTCTAACCCCACTTCAAACCCAATCATATCCAAATCCATTACTAATGCTAAATTCCCAACTCCAAATCCCTAATTCTAACCTACTCAAACCCAGCCTCTAATCCTAACTCCTAACTCCTAACCCTAATCCCTAATTCTAACCCTAACACTAACCCTAATCCTATCCTAACCCTAATGGTAACCCTAACCCTAAACCTAACTTCTAACCCTAATTCTAACCTCACCTTACAATCATACACTACTATTAGCACATATTAATTATTATGTATAATTTACAATAAAATATAAAAAATTAAAAAACTATTTAAGATAATATGTTATACTACACTAGCATATATATATATATATATATATATATGCATATAAATACGCATGATAGATATCTCGAGGTTTTATTTTAACTGTCAATTTTTATTATAAAAATTGAAGAGACGCCTCTAGAAGAATATCTCTCGACGTATTTTATATATATATTATTAAAATAATATATATATATATATGCTAGTATGTATACCATTCATTTTCTTTTTTTAAGTTTTCAAGATTAGAGACAATCAAATCAAGGTCTTCAATATTAGAGACAGCCAAAGAATCCCTTGTTTCCGGAGCATGAAAAAGAAAACAGCACTAACAATTGTCTTGTAAATTGTAATCCAACGGATATCACTTGCATTAATTCTGTAAATTTCAATATAACATAATGGATGTCATTGGTAAAAATTTTATCTTCTATACTAAACGGTGCTGTAGACAGGTGGTTGGAGAGGATATGAAGCGTCTGCGTTGGAATTTATTGTGTCCCTGTTCACCAGATTGGCGATGCATTCAGTTTCTCTTCCAGAGAAAATGCTTCGATACCCAAAAAAAATGGGAATTTGGAAAGCATCTACTGTCCGCTTATTTTTGTTCTCACCTTGGCTTTCTGCATCCCTCTCACCCATCTTCGCTAAGTTCCAATACTGACAGGTGAAACAGCTGGCTGATTATGCAGTTCTAAAGATCTTTAAATTCTTTTGCTTTGGCCATTCCTTCTCACATTCTTGTCATTCTCTAACTGTCCTTTTGTCCCATGATCTAAAGGAATACGAAGAGAAAGGACATTTCATCTAGGCAGTAATCCTGGTCTAAATGGCGGCGCTCTTTCATTAGACATTCTGTTCCGCCATATCTATTTCTACTGACAGAAGCTTATGCAAATTTCAAGCATGATATGATTTGATAAGGCCAAGCAATGTCGCGATATCTGATGGTCGGATCTGAGCTTTCTCCTCAATCAGCCTCCTAAATTTTATTTAATCCTCTCGGATAATGGCATTCATTTCCAAGTACCTACTAATGATTATAGATCCATGTTTTATCCAATGTATTTGGGTCTGATCAGATAGATCAATAGGTTCAAAGGATGGGCATTTGATACTCTAGATGGGTTTAGTAGAACTTATAAGGAAACAAAATAAACGAAGGCTTCCTTTGTTTTAGATCATTAATCCAACAAATATAAACTCTGACTGAGCTCTGTGATGCTTATAGTTGTTGGCTTTGAGATCTCTACGCAAGTAACTACATTCTAACCCTAACTGTAATCCTAACCCTAGCCCTAACCCTAATCATATCCCTAACCCTAATACTAATGCTAACCCTCAACCTAATGCTAATCCTAACCTAACTATACCCTAACCCTAATCCTAACCCTAACCCTAACTCTAACCCTAAACCTAACCCTAATCCTAACCCTAACCCTAATCATAAGCCTAATCATAATCTTAACCCTAAACCTAATCCTAATCCTAATCCTAATCCTAATCGCAATCCTAACCTAGTTAAACCCTAACCCTAACCCTAATCCTAGCCCTAACCCTAACCCTGACCCCAACCCTAATCATATCCCTAACCCTAATACTAATGCTAACCCTAACCCTAATCCTGACCCTAACCTAATTAAACCCTAGCCCTAATCCTAACCCTAACCCTAACCCCAATCCTGACCCTAACGCTAACACTAACCCTAATCCTAACCCTAACCCTAATGGTAACCCTAACCCTAAACCTAATCCTAACCCTAACCGAACTAAACCCTGACCCTAATCCTAACCCTAATTCTAACCCTACCCTAATCATATTAACTATCATATTATGACATATTAATTATTATAATAATTTTATAATAAAATATATAAAAAATTAAAAAAAAAAATTATTTAAGATATTACATGTTGCGTCGCCCCTGCTACTAGCATATATATAATTTTAATAATGCATATAAAATACGCTGATAGATATCTTTCTCGAGGCGCCTATTTTTTAATCAATTTTTTATTATAAAAATTGAAGAGACGCCTCCAGAAGAATATCTCTCGACGTATTTTATAAAATAATATATATATATATATGCTAGTATGTATACCATTCATTTTCTTTTTTTAAGTTTTCAAGATTAGAGACAATCAAATCAAGGTCTTCAATATTAGAGACAGCCAAAGAATCCCTTGTTTCCGGAGCATGAAAAAGAAAACAGCACTAATAATTGTCTTGTAAATTGTAATCCAGCGGATATCACTTGCATTAATTCTGTAAATTTCAATATAACAGAATGGATGTCATTGGTAAAAATTTTATCTTCTATACTAAACGGTGCTGTAGACAGGTGGTTGGAGAGGATATGAAGCGTCTGCGTTGGAATTTATTGTGTCCCTGTTCACCAGATTGGCGATGCATTCAGTTTCTCTTCCAGAGAAAATGCTTTGATACCCAAAAAAATGGGAATTTGGAAAGCATCTACTGTCCGCTTATTTTTGTTGTCACCTTGGCTTTCTGCATCCCTCTCACCCATCTTCGCTAAGTTCCAATACTGACAGGCGAAACAGCTCGCTGATTATGCGGTTCTAAAGATCTTTAAATTCTTTTGCTTTGGCCATTCCTTCTCACATTCTTGTCATTCTCTAACTGTCCTTTTGTCCCATGATCTAAAGGAATACGAAGAGAAAGGACATTTCATCTAGGTAGTAATCCTGTTGGCCCAGCCATGGGTGCTTTCAGCCTTCTTCATTGTATTCTGCTGTTCCTGCTCATATCTATTTCTACCACAGAGTTTATGCAAATTTCTATGATGACATAGATGTGATGTGGGGCGCCGTTAATGTTAGCATATTCAGTGATGGTCAGGACTTGGATCTTTCTCTCAATCAGGCCTCCTCGGGTAAATTTTATTTAATCCTCTTGACATTTGCATTCATTTCCAAGTACCCACGAATGATTATAGACTGATGTTTTATCCAATGTGCTTGGGTCCACTGCATAGATTGATTAGGTTCAAAGGATGGTTATCAGATACTCTGAGATGGGTTTAGTAAACTTATATGAAACAAAATAAACTGATGTTTCCTTTTGTTTTAGGATCATTAATCCAATCAAAGGAGGAATTCTTGTCTGGGAGCTTCAGTATGCTTATGAAGCTTGCTGCCGGAGATTCGGCGGGCAAGTAACCACATTCTGTGTGAGTGAAGCGTCCTTGGGTGCAGTTCTAAGGATATTTCAAGTTTAGGGCAAGCAGAAGATAATGGATCGGAGATCGGCTTGAGGTAAATGAACCGGGCCGTTCTGATTTTATAAATCAGAATTGGGTTGTTCACGTTTTATTAAAAAATCTAGTTTTTCACGCGGATATGATGTTCATTGTCGTAGAATAGTTCTATTATTTTGTTGCCTTCAGATTCCAGGCATTTCATTATCAGATCTACTAGTGTTGTGGAGAGCGCAAGCATTAGAAATCCTTCCTTGGACCAAATAAAGCAGATTACTGCTGAGCTGCAGCGCAATGGCAGGGCGGAAGGCCAGAACGTTTTCTACCGGTTTCAGAATGCCACTGCAACAGAAACGGAAGAAGGAACAACTACAAACATGAAGTAGTATTGATTAGAAGGCAGGTTAGTCAAAAAAAACAATGTGAATAACAAACTCATAAGAATCTACCTGCCCTTGTAATCAGTACTACTTCCATGTTTGCGGTTGTTCCTTCTTCCGTTTCTCTCTTGCAGTGGCATTCTGAAACCAGTAGAACACGTCCTTGCCTTCCGCCCTGCCATAACGCACCAGCTCAGCAGCAATCTCCTTTATTTAGTCAACCGATGGATTTCTTGTTCGGCTCATGAAAATGGAAGTTCAATATACG
>VDFB02201060.1:0-31164 GCA_007258455.2 Sequoia sempervirens | reverse complement strand
TCAAAAATTTGTATGGCCCATAAAATCTAGGTTTAAGTTTCTCGACCCCGCTTATCTTGATTGATGATTGTTTATATGGTTGCAACCTTAAGAAGACAAAGTCCCCAATCTCGAATGTGCGTTCGGTCCTCTTTCTATCTGTGTACACTTTCTGTTGGTTTTGTGCTTGATGTAGGTTTTCCTTAAGTGTATTCATGATATCCATACTTTGTTGTATAAAATATTTATCTCTTGGTACATGACTCTCTGAATGGATCAAGTCTCCAAAAGATGTTAAATATCCATATAGTGCTTTAAAAAGGGTCATCCCTATAGACATATGGTGTGTGGTGTTGTAGCAATACTCTCCCAAATGTAGCCATTTAGCCCATGCATTTTGTTTCTTGGTGATGTAGTTCCTTAAATAGCCCTCTAACCATTCATTTACAATCTATGTTTTCATGTTTGTTTGTGGATGTCAATTGGTGCTGGGGGTTAATTTTGTTCCTGCTAATTCAAATAGTTCCTACCAAAATAGGCTAAGGAAGTGATTGTCCCAATCACTTATAATGTTTTGGGGGAGACCGTGTAATCTGAAGAATTCTTTAAAGAAAACTTCTACCACTTGTGGGGATCTAAAATATGTTGATATGGCCATGAAGTGTGCATATTTGGTTAGGTGGTATACCTCCACATAGATGCAATATTTACATTGTACCTTAGGTAATTTGGTTATGAAATCCATATAAATGTTCTCCCACTTCTAATTGGGTATAGGCAAGGGTTTGAGAAGTCATGTTGGATATGTATGTTCTTTATTTCTTTGGCACACTATGCATTCCCTAATATGTTTTAGCACATCTCCTTTGAGGCCCTTCCAAGAGAATATTTCCCTTATTTTTTTGTAAGTCTTGTAGTACCCTTGATGTCCAAATGATGGGTTGTCATGGTATGCCTTCAATATTTCTTTCTTTAACATTGAACATGGAGTGATGTATATCATGCTTTTGTAAAGAATTAGGTCATCAATAACTCAAGATCTTTTATTTTGTACCTTCGCTTCTATTATTTCATTTGAGAATGTGTCCTTATCATATTTCATAAGTATGGAAGTCTTCCATTCCATGGATACTATTGTCACGGTACCAAGGTGAGGCCTTCGTGATTTAAGGCATCGACTACAACATTATTTTTTCCCTTTATGTACTCGATGTCAAAATCATATGCTTGTAGTTTCCTTACCCATTTTTGTTTTCTATTAATTAAGTCTTTTTGTTTTAGGAAGAAACTCAAACTATTACGATCAGTCTTTACCCCAAATATCCCATATATTAGATATTGTCCAAATTTTGCTAGGGAATTCATGATTGCTAGCATTTCTTTGTCATAGACAAAATATGTTATTTCTATTTCTTTGATTTATCTACTTTCAAAAGATATGGGGTGCTTGTTTTGCATCAATACTACCCTAATTCCTTCCCCCAAAGAATCACAATATAATTCAAACGGTGGATAAAAATCTGGTATTGCTAAAATAGGACAGGAACTCATCACCTCTTTGAGTCTTTCAAATGCTACTTGTGCTTTTTCACTCTAGGTAAATGCCCCTTTCTTGGTCAAATCGGTTAGAGAAGCAAACAATTTTGAGAAATATTTGACAAACAAAACCCCTAAGGTGTGTTAAGGTCCTAGGCTTTTTCCAACTCCTTGTAGCTTCAATCTTCTCTTCATCTACACTTACTCCTTGAGCACTGATTTTGCACCCTAGGTACAAAATTTCCTCCTCTCCGAACTCACACTTGCATAGTTTGGAAAATAGTGAATGTTTCTCAAGTATTCCCAACACTTCATTTATATACCTTAGGTGCTCCTCCCAAGTTTTACTATAAATTAGGATATCATCAAAGAAGACCAATAGGAATTTCCTTAGCTCCCCTTTGATGATATGATTCATACATGATTGGAAAGTGGCAGGGGTGTTTGTTAGTCCAAAGGGTAGGACTAGAAATTTGAAATGACCATAATGGCACCTAAAGGTTGTTTTTGGTATATCTTCTTTCCTTAGTCTAATTTGGCGGTACCCTAATCATAAGTCAATTTTTTAGAAGTATTCCACCTTATGAAGCTCATCTATTAGTTCATCAACCCTTGGAATGGGGTATCAATTTTTTATTGTCTTTTTGTTAAGTTCCCTATAATCAATGCACATTCTCATAGTCCCATCTTTATTTTTTGCAAGTACAATCAAAGAGGCAAAAGGGATAGAGCTAGGCCAAATATGCCCCATTTCTAACAATTCTTTTATGGATTTTTCAATTTCTTCTTTGTATTTTCAAGGATGTCAGTAGGGAGCAGTAACAATAGGTTTCAGCCCTTCCTCAAGTTCAATGGAGTGCTCAAAACCCCTCTTTGATAGAAGTACTAGAAGGAAGTTACTAAATACCTTCTTACATTTGTTCAATAATGGTTGTATGTCAACATGAATTGATTTTCCTTTAATGGAAGACTTTTCTAGGAATAAGCATTGGGTGACCCATCCAATTGTCCATGCTTAAAAGCTCTCTATCCTTTTGGATAATATTACCCTTGGGGACCCATCTAATAACCCTTGTAGGAGGATTTTTTGTCCATTATGTTGAAAAATTAATTCCAATTTTGGAAAATTCATTGAGAATTCTCCCAATGAGTGTAGCCATGGGACAACCAAGATTACATTAGTATCCCCCATGTTTACAATGTAGAAATGTTTTTTGATTGAATTCTTCCCTAATGTGAGACTTAATTGTGAAACCTTTTTTGTGCAAGGGGTGGTAGATCCATCAGCTAAGGTGACATTGAATCCTCTAGTCTTTTATCTCAAGATTAATTTTTCTTGCTAAATTTTCATCAAAAAAGTTGTGGTTCGCCCCACTATCCACAAGGGATTTACTTTTTTCCCCTTAATAACACCCTAAATTCTAAAAGGATGATGTCTTGATGCCTTGGAGATGGAAGAAAAGGTCCCATACTCCTCTTCCCCTTCATCATACCTTATTTTCTTCTTTGGTGTTTTGTCTCTTTCCTCCCTTGTTTCTTCATTGAATATTACTTCTCTATTATGAGCTTGGCTTCTATTCCCACATATGTGTCCTAGCCCCCATTTTTCCTTACATTTGAAGCATAAGCCTTTCCTTTTTAGATCCTCATATTTTCTTCTAGAGATTTCTTGTTTACAAACATGCCCTAGCTCCCATTTTTCCTTACAATTGTAACATTGTCTTCCCTTTCAAAATTCCCCTTTATGACCATTCTTCTTATAGGGAGGATTATGTGTGTGTTTGATGACTTGTCCCTTGTAGATGGGTCTTCTAGTTTTAGAGCCTTATCAATTGTATCCTCAAGGGAGGTATGGTTTAAAGAACTTACCAACCCTCATATTGAATCCATTAACCCTTCTACAAAAAGGTAGGTAAGTTGATCTTCATCAACCCTTGAAACCCTAACTAAGATTCTTTGGAATTTTGCTATGTAATTCTCAACTTATCCATGTTGCTTAAGTTGAGTTAATTCTTTAAAGTAGTTTTGTGGGTGCTTTTTATCGAACCATTTTATAAGTTTTTTGTGTGAATTCATCATAGGATGTATAACATGACCAATTGAATTTTCCTCAATAAATTAAAATTTGACATTATAAAAATAAAATTTATGACATAAATCCCATAGCTATTTATATTTAGAAATTTCATGTCCATACATTAAAATAAAATAAATTTGAATATATATCCATTTCCAAATGTCAATATTCAATTTATAAAGCTTGACTTGGCTTTCAAATGCCTCAAAGTCAATACATCAATTACATCAATGATAGATGTACAAAAGTAGGATTCCAATATAATTCCTTCTCAGACAGCTCACCTCCACTAGTGGATGAGAACATGGTTGAGGTGATTTTTCACCCAACCACGAAGCAATGCTTCCTTGGAATTCTTTAGTCTGTTGAAGAATACCTGACCCTGCATGGAACAGTTAGCAAGAGATACAGTTTGCAAGGTGGAATATGTGTGTGCCTAACTACATGCATCTCCATCTACTATTAGAATATGCAAGTTCCATGTCAGGTAATAAAAGATACAACAAAGAGAGGATAATTATTAAACATTTTGTTCCATATATAAAATGACTACAAATCTTGGCCAAGCTCATGCTGCATAAAATGCAACTCATGTTAGATTTGGAAAAGTAAATCTACACTCTTTGGCACCCATTCCTGAAAGAAAATCTCATCATAGTACTTCTTGTATCATTCCATTTCAAATTCATCAAAAAATATTCCATCTAAATCTGGTATAACCATTCATCTATTCATCGTACATATATCTTTCTATTAAGACTCATATTACAATTTGGCACTGTTCCATTTCTATAGTTCTTTCCTTTGCAAATGAAGTTTAACAATCTTATCAATGAGTAATTCAAGATGAATTAGAAGGTATAACACATGTATGTGCATTTGCATAAATGAAGAATTTATGCATGTACACATATATGCCTAGAAATAAACATAGTTTGGAATATTCTAAATATTAAAAGAAAAAACTTCTTTACATATAGGTTTTCCATATTCAAAAAATGTATCAACTTCATTTTGGTATTCCATTTTATCTTTTAATAACAACCAAATTCAAATAAGATACAAAATTAATCATTTAAACAACAATCACTTATCTCATATGGATCATAATTCAATTCAAAATGGAACATGGATGATTTACAAGATGAAGAATAACCATTTCCAGTGATTAAAATAGAGTTAACATAACAATATCCTTCAGTCTGAGACAATGTAAGATTATGTATTCATTATGCTTCCAACCAAAATATGTTCACATAACGTTCAGTTTTTTATTCTCTATATTATTATTCATTCAAGAATCAACATTATAGTATCACTATAATGTTGATTTCTTTGTTCTAACAGTAATAATGTTCACATGAAGATACCGATAAGCATGTTATCATGTAATCGATAACATGATATCAGTTATCATTAAGTACCTTCTTCTACACATTATCTTTTGTGCTATGCTTTGGTCAACCATATGGTAAAGGCATCTTTTATCTATGAGAAACAAGTATTATCAACCTTCAAACTTTGGAGTAAAATGAGAATGTATATGTATCCATATATATATACATATAGACACTTTGAATGAAATAGATGATTCAAAGATTCATGAAACTGTAGCCTGAGATGGCCCAATAGTGGCGACACAAAATATCATTATGCATTGTTGTCATGTATGGAATGTTTACAATGTTTGGCTATGGGTTATCCTTGAATGACAACATCATTCATACTCCTCATGTTAAACAGATTAAAATGAATTTTTTCGACACATTATAAACATAAAATGGGGACAATGAGCTCATTGTTCATCCCATGCCTAAAGCAGAGCTCAAATCACCACATATACCACAATGAATGGTGGGTATAATAATCATAATATAGGATTAATTGAATTTTTTTGACACATTATAAACATAAAATGGGGATGATGAGTTCATTGTTCATCCCATGCCTAAAGCAGAGCTCGAATTGCCACATATACCATAATGAATGTTGGGTGTAATAATCATAATATAGGATTAATTAATGCATATCATTCATCAATGGATAGAATAATAATGAACGATGTAATCGCTCGGCTAGCATTAGCTAGGCACTCATAGAGTGCTAAAGAAAAAAAATGCATTGAATGGTAATATTCGTTTAGAAATTTAATAATCCATAGACATTACATCAAACACCAAACAATGTACTTCCAAAAAAATAGAATATACAAGGTACGGTTACCCCGATAATGATATATAACAACATAAGCCAGGTCGAACAACCATAGCTACAAGGAAAAAGTTACATACATGAAAGAACCCATTGTCGATATTTCACTTGATACCTGTGCATGTTGGGTATCTAAAAAGAACAAGCTCATCATGGTGGATTAGCTCCAAACAAGGCCAGCAGAGATAAAAATGGGGGTTGATTAAATAGTGACGTAAACACTAATCAAGAGCCACAGGTTTTACATATCAAGAGCATTGTTTTAAGCAAATAAACACAAATAAAATACTCAACTTCTTCAAGTTAGAGCATGCAAACAAATTCCAATTAACATGAAAAGGAAACATCAAATGTAGCATTGAGATTACCTCTCTTTGATGCAAAAATACTAGTGCTTTTCTTAGTGTAAATTAGAACTATTTGGTCGTTCCCCTTTCCTCTGTTGGTTTTTCCTTCAAAAATCTATTTCCTTTTTCTAGTTTTCCTCCATCAAATCACCCCCTTTGACTGAGAATATCTTCTTAATATCTTTGGAGATAGCAGTCATTATTCCTTCACCACACCATTGTCACTTAGATACCCACTTCCTTTCTTGTTTGATCATTATAGGGGTTGCCTCCTTCCCATTCATTATGGGAGTTATGCATGAAAAAACACTCTCATTGTTTTCTTTTTTAAACTTATGGTAATATTTTATATATTGTATATCTATATATACCTGTATATATGTGGTTTCACCCACATATATATGTGTATATACATATATATCTATGTAGAATTTTCACATACATTTTATCTTATCTTTCCCAGAATCTATTTTCAAATTTGTCTAAAGAAAAAGTAATATAATCATTCTCCTTATGATAATTGTATATGGTCAAATGAATTTCTAATACCATTTTATATCAAACTTTGAGATAGACAGAGTAAGACAAGGATGCATTAGATTTACTTCTTTCACAAGATCGCTTATTTAACCAAATTTTAAATCCATACAAACAACAAAGATATTTATCAATTATAGAAAAATGCAAATTTCATGGTCTATTGTGGTGTGTGAGATTTTAGATTCCAACCTTGTTAACCATTTGTCTCCCAGCTAAGCATTCCTGCCTCAACTAGGTTCTTGTTCTTCAACATGTTTCCTACACACACATGTTCTTGCACTTGCCAACTTTACCAATAACCTTTAATTGACAATCCTTTCAAAATAAATCTTTTTAAATCATAAAATTGCAAGATAATCATTATTTTTCAAATGTATTATTGCATTTCTCAAATCCATAAATACTAAATGATAAATTCCATTTTCCAAATATTTCAATTAACTCAACATTATTAAATGCAAGCAATGAAATTGAGATATGACAGGATGTTACATTTTTGTGTCCTTGGGTGTGGATACCATGATGCCACCACTCATGGGCCAAACCTTCTAGATGTAGGATAGAAAATTGTACGACATCTTGTTCCATCATGGGGCTAAGGTTCAAATAGGTATTTAATTTTTGAATCCAAGAGTGTGTTGTGATTTTTTTGGACCCATCAAAATTGGGTAGGGTTGGTTTATTTACTTTTTGCTTTAAGTTCTTACTAGGCTGTCTCCTACAATTTTTTGTTACCTCTTGTTCCTTGGATTCACAAAAGTCCCTAAATGGAATGGGTTTCCTAATCTCAAGGTCCAAATTCATGTAGGTTGCAACAATTTCCTTGCTGTTAGAGGGGAGTGTATTATTTTCTCCTTCTTCCTCCTCTGGTGTTTCCTCCCTAGGTAGAAACGAGGATCTTGGTAACTTAAAGGTGTGACACATGTTCAGATTTTCTGAATGATTATAGTTTATATTATTTTCATTTGTATGCTTGGATCTACAATTATTTCCCATGTTTTGTATGGCTTGGAGAAGGGCTTGATTTTGTTCCATCAATGTTTTAGTTGTCATTTCCATGAATGATCTCAATTCATTTTCCCTTGTCTCACCCATGTTATTGTTTTATTCGGCTTGGGGTTTTTTACAAGTTTACTATTCTCCCTTTCCAAGGCTCTTTGAGCCCTTTGTCTTAATTGCATATATTGTTCCTAACCCTCAAGATGGCAGGAATGTTGCTCTGGTACCAGTTGTAATGTCCCCTTTTGGAGTTGCCTTAAATATTACCCTAGAATCACAAGATAAATGTAGTTAGGGTTATAATTTACAAATTAGAGTCTTGAAGGAAGATGAATCCTGATTTAGGTCCTGCAACCATGTTAGATGATATTGGAATATAATTCATATAATCAAATATATATAATAAATGTTTTATCTATTTAAATCATGTAAATATCTAACTACTTTAAATAATATAAGTCACACAATATCATAATGCACATTGGAAGTTGGATCATAATGGGACTAGGATGAGGAGCATGATAGGTCTACCTAAATCTATCCACACGAAGCCCAAGAGAAGATATACCATCCCCCTTGGCCCTCAAGTATCACACACAATCATCCAACATGGGCTAGCATACTTGGTAGACAACTTGTATCTACATTCCCTACCCTTGCTTCCTTATCCATCCCTCTTATAATTGAAACCCCTGAAATTTATCTCAAAAAAAAATCCTTGTAGAGGTTGGGGGAAAAGGATACCATAGGAGGCTCGTAGGCATCCTCTCCCTAAGCCCAAGGGCGGATATCAACCCCCTATCTCCAAGTGGCACACACATTCATCCATCATGGAGTGGCATACCTAGGGAGAAGTCTAGTATCTTCTCAACCTACTGGTATCTCCCCCATTCCTCATGGTTGCATGAAAAATAAATACAAACTATGATAATAAGAAAATATATCGTTACATACAATAATCATGATAGAGCATACCACAATAGTTATTAACACATAAGATGGCTATATTCACAACAACAACTATAATAATTTTTTCTTCCACTCTTGAGTGTAGATGACTAACTCAAATCTGCTCAAATATCTTTTGTTTTGATCCCTTCTAATATTCTCTAATATTTTGTTGCCTAAATAATGGATGTATTTCTGAAGATGATTGATGATGCCCTTTGCAAATGGTTTGACTTCCCTTATATATCCCTATGTACAAGTGGAATGGTGCATCTCTTAGAAAGGAGGAAACTAGTTGAATGGGTGTGTCTTTAGTTAACAAATTTTTCTTAGCATTAATCGCTACCTTGTGTAATTAAATCCCACCACTACCTTTTTAATGATAATTGTTGCCTTTTTAAGTATTTTTCCTTGTAATCACTGCCCATTATTAATCTTTAATTATATTTGTGGCATTTAGAATGTGTTTCCTTGTTGCATACCATTTTTGTCTTATATTCATAGCTTTTGGGAATAAGACAAATTTGGAATAAGAAAAATCCTTTATTTGAAATATTTTTTGTCTTATCTATTAATCACTAACTTGGAGGATTTTAATCGTTGTAAATTCTGGAAGGTATTTGTTGTGGGTATTAAGTATTAATTATTTAATTCTGTGTGAGTCATGTCTTCATGTTGGGTTCATGACACAAGAACTAATAATATTTTTGTAGTTTCATATAATCACACATATTCAAGACATTGTAACCAAAGAAGAATTTTTTATTCAAATAAGGTATGTCAAGTAGTACATATTGTGAATCATAAGAGTACTCTTATTAAAGATCAATATTTTATTATAAGATATTTTTTCAATAAAAGTACTACTATGATTAATTTTCAATCTCATATCTTTTGCATGTGATCAAACCATCAAATGTGTTGAATGTGAAATATTAGTTGCATAGAATGGTCATAACTGATAATGATAGATAAATTTGACTATAAGATGATGGATAAATTTCTTAAGAAAATAACGTATCAAGAATATTGGGAAAAATTAAGTAGTTCTATATTTTACCATTATTCATATAAGTTAAAACATTCAACAAATAAAGGGAGAAGGGGAGACCCTTTGGTGAAATGGTGGGCTTATTTCATGTAGTTCCCACAACCAAAGTTCAAACCTCATGGGGTCACTCTCTATTGTGTCAACAATTTAGATTACTTACCTTGGTGTTAACACACCAAAAAGTTTAAATTATATTTTTTTGAAATGGGCTCTCCCACTCTCTCTCCTTCTCATATGTTGTCTATCGCAAGGATCTATGCTTCGTTTGCATCTGTTGCTAGTGTATTGTTAGGTTGTGTTACTTTTGTTGCTGGAGTTTTTTCCTTTGCAAGTGTGCTTCCAATCTCTATATCAGTTGATGTGATATTTGACTTGGTTTCATCTGCGACAAGTGGACTTCCTATCTCTAGTACAACCACAAGTCCTATTGTTGTGACTAGTGTTTGGTCTGCTTTTGTTGTTTTTGCACCTTTTGTGCCAAATTCTACCATTGAGATTGCTAGTGAGTTGTTAGGCTATGTTACCTCAAATGGTCATTTTCATCCATTTTGGGTGTGATCCATACATCTATGTCTATTTTTGAGTCATTTGGCTCAGTTTCGTTTGTTGTGGGTGGACTTCATGTCTCTAGTGCAACCATAGGTTCTTCTATTGTTGCAACTGGTGCACGGTCTACTACTGTAGACACTAAAAATTGTCCTAGGCCCATGACTTCTAAATTCTCCATCATTTCCCCTTTTGTCTTTGATAATAATTTAAATAATTTAATTATATTCTAATGTCATAAATCCTCTATTAATTAAATAATTTTAATTATTTAATTAATTCATTTCTATCTTTATTTCCTCTTTGATTAATTAAATAAATTGTATTCATTTAATTACGTCACTAATTAAGTCCCTTTCTTTCTAAAATTAAATAAATTCTTATTTATTTAGTTTTATCCACTTTCCACTATAATTAAATAATTGCCTTAATTATTTAATTATTCCTTAACCTCTTCTATCATAAATTAAATAAATTTTATTTATTTAATTGAACCACTCTCTTGAATTTTGAATTAAATCATTATTTAATTCAAAAGGTCCTCTTTGTCACATTCTTCTATAATTAAATGATATTTTAAATTATTTAATTATTCATTGGCCACCTAAATTAAATAATTTTATTATATAATTTATTCTTCCCTCTTTATTCGTGTCCATCCTTATCTATCCATGTCTTAATTAACCTCCACCATTGATGAAATTATTTATGATTTAATCTTGACCATTAATCCTTATCATTTGTCCTAACCCTATTCCATACTACATCTTTTATTCTTAGCCATTGATTATTGACATTCAATCTTAGCCCTTCATTCAAAATTTTATTTCCTACAAAGACCTTGTCATTGCCATTTTTTCATCTACCTACACAAGCTTATGCAATCTTGCTATCAATTATATCAACATCAAGTCAAGTCAATCCATAGTCAATTAGAATCTTCAATATTTTACTTAGTCATTATCATTAGGCCTACTTGCATACTCAAAAATCTGAGGGCAATTATTATATTCAAGCAAAATGGAGAAGTGCAATGAAGGAGAATCAATGGTGGTATGAAGACTCTTTGGTAATGTTAGTGTAATTAATTAATTAATTATTGCACTAGCATAAGTTAACTTAGGTCATGCATCATTTATTCCTAGGTTAGTTTTTAATAAATCATTTAATAAATAGGGTAATATTCCCTTCCATGTTTGTTGGGATAAGATTCCTTCTACAAGATGAGTTATCCTTCTAGAACTTATCTCAATATTTAATAATTTCTAGATAGGGTTCACATGTTGTCACATGTTGTTAGATCATGACACATGGCAACATCTCTTGCATCTTAGGTTTTCCTTCTTGCCTATATAATCGGGCATTTTTTTCATTTGTAATATATCATCACATCGTATCATAACAATATAGAATCTTTATTCAGCATTCCATAGTTGCAACACTTCCCTTTGTGGTTGATTATCTTTCATGGCAAAGGTCATTTATTGAAGATTTTAGAGCTTCAAGGACTGCATCCATAATCTCAAAATGGTATCAAAGCTTGTCCAGTGAAACATCAACCCTTGATCCAGGAAGTTGGAGTGCAAGATTCTTGCAAGCTTGGAGTTTTATGTTGCAGGCTAGTTGGTTCTACCCAGGAGCCAAGCTGATTTTTGGTGCACATCAGGCTCTCTCCAACCTCTCCATTGCATTCAAAAGGCCTCAAAACCCATAGATCACCTACTCATTTGTCAAAATTAGAGTAATATCGATTGGGAGCCTTTGAGGGATCGACCTGCAATTGAAATTTTGAGTCGGCATAAAAATTTATTCTCGGCTATAGTTGTGGCTTATATTTTGCAGCAGTTGGCATTCAAATATTTCTATCTGCTTATATGGGGTTTTCTTTTTGTTAATTATCGATCGACATATAAATTATGTGGGTTTGATTTTGAAAAATCAATGGGTTAAATATTATTTCCATCTACTTATATTCAATCATTCTGTAGATTTTATATGACTATTATTCAAATTTTGATGCGATTGCTTTCAGCAACAGTTTTCAAAAACAAAAAATATCCAGCCGTCCGCCTTGTATTGGGCCTTTTGTCGAGTTATTTTATTAGGCTGTAATTTTGAGTCGGTTTATTGACACATTTCTCAATATTTGCCGATGCCGATGTCAGATTTCGGGATTTCACCGCGTTACCGGGTTATATTACTGTTCGCTTCCATTCTCTAAGCTAACCAACTCTGTTTATCTTTACGCTGGCGTATTCTCAATGAAGTCTTTTCGCCGGTTGCTTTTCAACGGGACATAGCTCTAGCCGACCATCGGTGATTTGTTATAGGGTCCCATTGATGATTGCTTCCTCCGGCGAAGGCTCCACTCCATCTAGCCACCAAATCACCGCCAGTGGTCCACTCTGACACCACCAATTGGTGGACTTTTATTTTATTTTTTTCCTCTATATTTCCTACGGTCATATCACAAACCAAGGGCTATTTTTTTTAGCCCCCGGGTGCTATAATTTTGCACCTAGTTAGCTAGTTCATTTCAAATAGCAAATTTTCTTCTAAAGGCCATATCTTCGTGCCACAATATCAAAAATTTGAAAACAAGATACCGATGAAAAGAGAATTCAGAGCACTATCTAGTGGTGCCATCCATTTTGCAGGATTTTTCTACTATAAAATTATAAAGTCAATTGAAGTCAACCCTCCACTTTGGCCTCAACAACCAATATCTTTGCATCAGATTTTTCAAAATTTGGTGATTCCAGTGGCATTCAGGAGATATTTTAGTACTTTTTTCATCAGTCCACTCACTTTCTTTGGTTTCAACTCTAGGTATCTTTTATTCATTTTTTGCAATGTGGTGCATTTTCTTGATTCCTGAGACATCTTGAAGCTTGAAGAATAATTTCTTGATCTTAGGGGCATATTTTCAGTTGCATATCTATTTGGAAATCTTTGTTTTTTGTGGAGAAAGTTCATTATGGGGCTTGCATATACTCCTTCTTTGGTTATGTTGCATAAGGGTAACTATAAGAAATGGAGAGATGGGATCAACTACCATCTCCAATCACTTGATTTTTGGCCACATCTATTTGGTATAGTTCCTCATCCAAGTGAAGGTATTCATGAACTTGCTTGGATTTGCAGTAGATACACTGTTTTGGAGATCATCACTATGCAAGTTGATTGTGATGTTTTGAGTTCTATTGATCATTGTGATTGTCCTCACATCCTTTGGACTAAGATTTGGGAGATATATGGAGATTAAGACACTCCACCATTCCCTGATGGTCATGATTCAAAATGTCTTTCTTCAGATCAGGTACCCCATGATGATATTGTTGTGTAGGAAGTTGATTGCCTTGAATCTTCCAAAGAGGTTGACAAGGTTCCTTTAGGTGCTTCTTCTCCATCAGAGACAATTGGTATCCCTTCACATTCAGTGATTCCTTGTCTAGATTCATTGATTGAGGCTTCCACCACCATCTTTCATCAGGACACATTCAATTTTCCAGACTTGGAATCACGGGATGGCTTTGTTTCAGGTATCACTAACTTGGCTACTTCTACAGGTTTGGAGAACATTCTTGAGGGGATATCATTCCTCTATTCAAATCTGAATTTGGAGAGTTTTCGAGGCTCCCCCTTATTCCTTTCTATTCCCAAACTATGATTGGGGAGTCCAAAGACCATTTTGTACAGTTCTTGCCTCTGCATTTCAAAGTGTCCTGCCTCTTTATTCAAGATTTTGAGAGGCTTTCCAGCATCTACCATTGATTACTTTAATTCCTTCAAGGTTTTGAGGGACACTTCCCATCCGGGGCTATCAAGTCTCCATCACATTCACTGGTACCCATCACACTGCTCTTTGGATCTTGTTCAACATCGCTTACATCATCCCGGGTTTGTCACCCTTTGAGAGCGGGAACCGCCAAACGCACAATGCATGTCGCTCCCGCACAAACCTTATCCTTTTCCTTCACCTTCTATCCAAAATGGAAGCATCTCCCAGACTCCTGTGACCGGGTTCTATTTTCCGCGCGGGAGAGGGCCGTTGTTTGTCAACCTTGATCTTGTTTCTTGTCTTCAAACACCTCATCACTCATTTTGCGTGATCTCATCTTCTCGATATATTGTTCTCTCTCTTCCTCCCCAGGATCAGACAGTAATCCATGTGATGATGGTGTCCCGTATTTGGGAGTCCTCCATAATCTCCCATCCCATCTCACTTCTTTTTCTTTTTCATCTCCTTTTTGAGGTTTAGTTCCCATTGCTTTCCCCTTTTCTTCGATTGTGGGATATTTTTCTGCATCCTCTTCATGTACATGGGTACCTAACATGGACTCGTATTCGGGACCCATCATCGATCATCATCACTGCATAATCATTGCATTTTCCTCCCTAAGTTGAACTTATGGGGGGGTGTTAGTGTAATTAATTAATTAATTATTACACTAGCATAAGTTAACTTAGGTCATGCATCATTTAGTCCTAGGTTAGTTTTTAATAAATCATTTAATAAATAGGGTAATATTCCATTCCATGTTTGTTGGGATAAGATTCCTTCTACAAGATGAGTTGTCCTTCTAGAACTTATCTCAACATTTAATAAATTCTAGATAGGGTTCAAATGTTGTCACATGTTGTTAGATCATGACACATGGCAACATCTCTTGCATCTTAGGTTTTCCTTCTTGCCTATATAATCATGCATTTTGTTCATTTGTAATATATCATCACATCATATCATATCAATATAGAATCTTTATTCAACATTCCATAGTTGCAACACTTTCCTTTGTCGTTGATTATCTTTCATGGCAAAGGTCCTTTATTGAAGATTCTGGAGCTTTAGGGACTGCATCCATAATCTCAACAGGTAATATCATTCCATGTTTTATGTCTTTATGCTTATTTTTACTTCATTGTTTATTAGGGTTTGAATTATATTCTTTATTGCCTAACCTTGATAATTTTAACACTGATTTACATTGGGGAACTCAACGTAAAAGGATAAATTTGCAAAATTCATATGGAAATTTTGATTTTGTAGGTTGCACGTATGGATCAATGCAATCGCCAGCTGAAACGAAGCAATCGCTTTTGACATAGTGTCACAAACGTGATCCCAAATGATGCAATTGCTCCAAATTAGGGCACATCTTGACTTTGTTTAATTTCTCATTTTTTCTAGAAAATTTCAATTGTCTGGTTTTTCATTTTAGTAGGTTAACATTAGTTGCATATCATACTAGTTGTTATTCCTTCAGATTTGGTCGTATTTTCTTGTTATTTTGTAGATCCAGGTTAAAAAAATGTAATCGACTGTCATTTGATGGAATCACTCTGGGATTCACCGCATCTGATATCATCCCTGAGTTGCAATTGATTTCTTGAATCATAGTCCACATCTAGAACGACACATTCACTATTCCTGAGATGCAATTGCTTCTAGTTTTGAGCCACAACTGTTATTTTCTATGATGCAATTTCCTGTTACTTTGAAATTTAGGGTTTTAATTAAAAAATTTAGTTTAGATCTCTTGCATTTGGCAGCCTAGGGATTTTTTGTTATTGACATTTGATTTCCAACATGTGGCATAGGTGGAAAGGAGGCATCTCACTTGATTTTTCTAATTTATCTATCTTGTCTTCTTTTCATACACTCTTTGGGCTAAAATTAACCTTGCATTTACATGTCATTGGGCTTAAAATTTACAAAAATTTACATCTTTTCACTCATTGGTCTTTAATTAACCTTGCATCAAGTGTCTTTTTCAAATATTTCTTTGAGGGTTAAAAAGAACAAGTGTCTTCATTGTCTTGTGGTTTGCAATTTTCCTTTAGGTGTGTATGCTCTTTTCTCACACCACTTGGTGATCTTGAGAATCAAAAATATCTCTTGAAATTTGTATAATCACCCACATATTTGGTTTTGGAATTAAAATGAACATCATGCGAGTGTGAGAAAAAGGTGTTGTGTATGCTCTGTCCTCATGCTTCATGTGATCTTGGAGATAAAAAAAAAATACTTGCCTTGCTTTTGTTACCCTTAGTGCCTCAAAAGAGGTAATGACCCAAGTGATACTTTGTTTCGGTCCACTATATAAATATTCATAATTGTTGGGAAAGTGTTGTTGCACACAAGGCATGACCCAAGGCATGATACAAAGCATGAAACAAGGAATGATATTTAACACTACACAACCTATGTCACAACCCTTTGGTATGTCATTTACCATAGGGGAATCGTCCTCAAATCCATTTGGCACAACTAATACAACCAAGAGGCCTAAAGTTGTCATCAACACAACAAACACCATACCAAACATAGGATCCTCTCACCATACCACTATGTCACAACTAGGGTATATTCCTCAACATGGAAACCAAGGACCCTTTACAATATGGAAACCCAAATCCACATGGTCATGCTTTTACAAGCTCATAGCATACACAATCCAATCCACTTCACAACATTCACATTCCAAATCAAAACACTTCAAACCAAATGCCACTTTATATCTCATATATGCAAAACCAAAACCTGGCACATACACATATACGAAACCAAAAATCATCCCATAACATTAGATTTCAACATGCCAACATAAAACCTCACAATACACAAAACATTTCATTGACTCAAGTAGATTTCCTACAAACTCATATGCTTTCCTTACAACAACAAATGGAAAACATGCAAATTTGTAACAAGAAGACCTACTCTACCAAGAGCTTATGTCCTTATCCATTCGACAAGAGTCTATACATGTCACCCTTCCCACATGGCTATGTCACACCTAACTTACCTAAGTACAAAGGGAAGGGAAATCCAATTGAACAAATAAGATAATTTTCCATGGATTGTATAGACATTGCATATGACCCTACATATCTAATGAGACTGTTCCCAAGAAGTCTTATGGGTATAGGACTTGAGTGGTTTAAACACTTACTGACTGGTGTAGACACCGAAATCTGGTTTAGGCTTGTGACTTCAATATTCTTCATAATTTGTATTCTTCATGGTCATGATTAAATAATGTCAATTATTTAATTATTCTCTATAGTCTTCATTTCTTCTATTAATTAAATAATCTTAATTATTTAATTAATTCATTTTCTTTATTCTATCCTGATTAATTAAATAAACGCTTTTATTTAATTATGTTACCACTAACCTTATCCTTCTTGTCAAATTAAATAAATTCTTATATTTACACTTACCTTTATCATAGAGTTTCAACTATACTAAATAAATTCTTTATTTATTTAATTATTCATTTAAATCCTCATCAATTTAATTAAATAAATTGCATTTATTTAATTATTCTTCAAATATCGAAGTCTTGACTAAATGAATTATTTAATTCATAAATTCTATTTTAACGATTCCTCATATTTAGATAATTGTGTGAGTTATCTAAGTATTCACTTTGACTGACTCATATCTATTTTAATCGCCAATTAACTCTTGATTTAATGTCCTGAGTGGCTTTCTCGAGGTAATCTCTTCATCAAAATCATTCAATCGGCCCGTAGCTCTAAACCATTTATATGCGGTACATGGATTAATTAAATATTCTATTTAATTAATTTTCAAATCTTGTATGCATTCTGTGCAGTTGCTTTTAATCAATCTTTATCTTTGTCATGCAAAGATATTTTCCGTTAATACCAAAATGAAGATTAAATCATTTATTTAATCTTTAATTCTATTTAATTTGTATCAATTTCCATGTTACTACCGGATACGTAATGCATGTCTAATCAGTCGATCTCAACCATCCGTTGATCTTTCAATCTCGGCCTGTCGTTCAAATAATCAATTTTCTATAAATTGATTTATCATTCTTCATTCCAATCTCTCTCGTGAAATCCTATGACTTTTGAGAGCACTTAATCTTGAATCTTCGATGTTTTGCCACCACATCTTAGGGCTATACTCTTGCACCTAACTTACTTAGAAACTTTGGAGGGCAATTATTATACTACACAAGCAAAATGGAGAAGGGCAATCGATGAATCATGTGGAAATACGCTTGAAATTGGTGAGATTGTTCAAGTTTTAAATTATGTTTTGACTTCCCTTTGTTCTTTTTGTTGCTTAACATTAGATTTGCATTTTAGATTTAGTATTGCATGTTTCCTTAATCATTTCTTGTGCACTTTCTTGGCGTTGCATTTGGTGAACCTGACGTGAAGACACCATCTTTGCGTATCCGTAGACTTTTATTTTGATTTTTGCAGGTTTTTCATATGGAACGATGCATCAGCTTGACGCAGTTTTTACTAATTGACTTCCGACCGCAGATTCCCATGTACTGTGAACGACGCGATTCCAAAACTACTACTTATTTGGAAAATTCTCAAACCGCGAATTAATCGGTGAATACCGAGATGCAATTGAAGAGAATATCGACGCATCTGATTGGTAACACAGCGACGCAATTGATTGGTAACCTTTATTTCTATTTTCAGAAATCTAAAATTTTCAATTAATTTGTGTGTGTTAATAATATCCCATTTTCAAGGTGTGGCCTTTTGCTAACAAGTTTTTGCGTGCATTAGATTGACGGCGATAATGAGCATTAAAACACCACGAAGTTTTTTCTAGATGTTTTGGTCGGGCACCCAGTACACTTTTGAAACGATTGTTTGGAAGTGTAGCAAATCTTTAATTTGGTTTAAAATTAACAGTGTCTACTGCGGTTTTGCGCTAAAGCACAAGTTTACCTCACGACTTGGTACATCGGGCATCCTCTCCTTGTGTAACTGGGCATCCCGGTGTAAGAGAACCACAACTCTAGAACCATAAATTGCTCTAGTAAGTACTCACCCCAGGACGACTCAGACCAGTAGCACCTTGAACCCGAGGGACTTCCAGCCGGTATATAAAAGTGGGTTCTTGGGGAAAACCCAAGAATCACGAGTATGGTTTTGACGAGATGGATTAGAAAGGGGACTCTCGCCGTATGCATCATCCCCCACGAACAGAATGCCCGTACTAAATACCTTTTGTTTTAGAGACCAACCTATTTGTGGCCATTTCTTGGTATAGTGCAGGGTACAGTATCATGCCCGAAGAGACTCACTACTGATCCCCTTGAGTAGAGATAGCAGTTCTTGGGAGGTCATTACCCAAAGAATTTGAAATTGGTGTGCTCGAAAGACGTTAGTGAGTTGTGGAGGGGAGCCAATGCCACCAAATTTCTAAGCTATCCGCTCTCGAGAAGGAAAGGTGTTTATCACCAATCCGAGGTATTTTCAGTGGGCTATACCAAGTATACAAACCCTAGGCCTTTGGCCTATTAGGATGTGCTTGTCTGTTATCAACTTAAACGTTCTTTGAGTCCAAAATCAAAATTGAAAACACTTTGTCTTATGATTGTCTTTGATTGTCAGAATTTGATCACGGAAAACGGAGTCAGTTTAAATCTCATCACTGAAAATACACAGAGAGTCGCAACTGTTCACCAGAAGGTCACAATTGATTTTTAGAGTCGCATTTGTTTAACTTTGAGTCACATTTGTTATTAGGAGTCACATCTGTTTAACTTCGAGTCATATCTGTTATTCCGAGTCACAACTGTTTAGATTTGAGTCGCATCTGTCTAGCTTAGAGTCGCATCTGCTAGTTTAGCTCGCAATTGCTTTACAGAAACCGCATGCGTTATATTCTGAGGCGCAACTGTCATTACGAGTCACATATGTTAGAAGGTTAACCGCATCTGTCGGAGTCACACATTGAAATTTACCAGAAAAACGCAATTGATCATTGGAAAACCGCAACTGTTAACTTGAACTACATCTGTGAAATCCCAAGACGCATTTGTCTGATTATCAGAAAACCAAAATTCACAGTCACTATCCAGTCAACACGATTATACTAGTTTCAGTTGTCTTTACACAAACAGTCCTTGAACAGAAACCTGAAACGATTTGCTCAATTTTGCATCCTTTAGGTTCATTCGGTCATTACCATAGTTGTCTTAATTTAGAGTTTAGTTTCATCTTAGAATACATATTACCTTGCATTAAACTTCTAGAAAGGTCACTTTTACAAACTTTAGGAGTACTTTACCATCTACACTCTAGAAAAGTCATAGTGTCAACGAAATCTGTCATTGAACCTAGTTTTATCAGTTTATCCTTTGTCTTACACAGAGTCCTCCTAGCTCATCAGTCTAGTTAGGAAACTCAACTTGTCTTTGATCCTCGTCCTACATTGGTTCCTTGACTTAAACTAAATTGACGCCTTGGTTAGACTTTAGGTAGTTGGTCCCTTCATCCTTTAAGCCAAGGAATTGATTAGTTTCAGAACCTTGCTTAGCCTCTGCATCTAGATGCAGCTAAAACAACCGAACATTCCTTATTTTGCATATGAAAATCCCAAAAACATTGACTAGAGTCATATTGTTCATAGATATAGTTTTGCATTTCCTACATATTGAGCTTGTCTTACATGGTTGAAACTAGGTCTAAGAGAAGAGAGAGAAAACATGTCGAACCCAACTGAATTCATCAATCCATTTTCTTCAAGACCTCATAAGACTCTATTAGACAAATTCACCACTAGAAACACTTCCTGCTATTATATACATAAAGAGAGGAGGACATAGGAGGCCTGGCCTTAACCCCTAAAGTTTGCCTTTCGATGAGTACCTAGAAAATGATCGTCAACGATACTTAGCCAAATTGCTAGTTGAAGGTGCTACCTTACCTACAGGATTTAATATTAGCACCTTACAAGCTCAACCTACACAAGGGACAAATACAATGACTGCCAGTACTACTATACCGTCGCCACGACACAACTATGCCATCTAGCACACCTGCACAGAGTATGACAGTCCATGCATCCCCATTTGGTACATCTATCATGACATCGGGATTTAATTTCACTATAGGGGCTTCATCATCCACTCCCTTCGGTCCTCTTGTTGGGAGTAAAAAGTGCAACCTCAAAATTTCTACACCTTATGCTCCAAGTGTCACGTTCATAGTCAACTAATATATCTAACTATAGTATCAATGCAGCACCATAATTAGTCAATCCACCATACCTATGCTCCAAATAATTATACCATACCATCGGGATTACAAAGAGAGGCATTCCTCCTTCCAATATGGCAACGTAATCCATTCTCCCAAACTGGTACTCATAATCCATTCACACAGATTCTGAATCAGAATCCATTCTCTCAGATCGGTGGTCATGATCCATTTGCACAGATTCCAAGACACCAATCATTTACACAGATTCCCAATCAGAACCCCTTTTCCCAAAGTGGTAATCAGAATCCGTTTACACAGATCCCAGGTCAACACCAATTTATGCAAATTCCATACCAGAACACATTTACCAACATTCCGAATCCAAATCCACCTCAGATGCCAACGTTCAATCAAAACCCATTATGAGACTTTGGATTTCAGAACACATACATGGATCTACACAATCCCCCTAGCACATCTTTGACCCAAGTTGACGTCTTACAAACACAAATGCATGCATTACAAACGCAAATGGATAACATGTCGGTGTCAACTAAGAAATCATTTTCAACAAAGGACATATGCCCATTCCCTTTGATAGATCATTGTACATGACACCTTTCTCTCATGGATATGTCATACTGAATCTTCCTAAGTACAATGGCAAACAAAATCCAATAGAACATATAAGGGAATTTTCTACCATATGCATAGATGTCGCTTATGACCTCACATATCTTATGAGGCTATTTCCAAGAAGTCTTGTAGGAATTTCACTAGAATGGTTTTCGGGTCTAGATTCTGGCATTAGATCTTGGGGTGAACTGGTTGAGAAATTTGTGGAGCAATTCTCCTTCAACATAGACCACAAGATAAATATAGCAACCTTGTGTCACACAATGCAAGACGAAGGGGAAACATTCATTGCTTTCTTCTAGAGGTGGAGAACTATAGCTAGTATGTGTCCTATCGAGATACCCGAAAAACAAAAAGTTACAATGTTTCAAGAAAACCTTCATGCAAAACTCAGGAGTAACTTAAGAGTACATTGTTGTACATCTTTTTCGGAACTAGTGGAAAAAGGGGTTATAATAGAGAAGGATCTCATCGAAAAGGGTGAACTCAAGACATCAACATCCAATAGAAACCCGATTGTACAAAACACCCCCACTGACAGAAACAGATTCTGGTCTCACAACAAAAATGTCACCAATGATGGGGTGGTTGATGCTAAAACGCTACAAGCAGGACCCCTCCTCACATTACAAGGACCTCATACTTTTTCCAACACGCTTAATGTTGTCAATCAACCTCCTAATGTGGTCCAAAATACTCAACGTCCACAACCAAGAAGATTTCAAAGACGTGAGTTCACTCCCTTAGGGGAACCTATTGAGTCGGTGTTCAAACAACTATTACAACATAATCTTATACAGCTGCAGGAACCAAGACAATAATGATTTTAGACACCGAAACTTTGGTGGGACTCCATACAAATGCTTTGTGATTAATCGAGAACTAAGGACATAACTCCACAAAACCGGCCGCATAAATTGAAGAATATCATACGATTCGTCGAAAAGGGAGAATTATTGAAGTTAGTGGAAAAATGTAAGTCATCAAACACCGACATCATCAAGTATTTTCTCGACTCCACTACATGACCATGGGAAAGGAACTGTCCCTATTTCGAGTACTAAGACCAATATGTCAGCCAACTATGCCAGTGTCAAGCACGATTATAATAGTGGAAAAATCATTCACTGCCTTCGCACTGCCGATGAGAATATCAATACCATTATTATCAATACTAATCCTAAGTGTGCGGTCAATACTCGTCATACTAAGTTCACTATCCAAGGCCCTCCATTGCAGCAAACACCCCAACCTTCCAAGTTACAATATAACCTTCTTGACCAGCTGGGGAAGACCCCAACCCAAATCTCAATCTTGGAATTATTGTGTATTTCCCCTGAGCATCGATCTATCCTCGATAAGGCTTTACAGAACACCACAGTCCCTAATGATCTTGATGTCAATCATTTCCAGGAAATGGTGGGCTACTTGAACAATAATCACCATGCCACATTTTCTGAACAAGACTATGCAACTGAAAAGACGAACCACAACGACCCTTTACATCTAGAAGTCCTTGTTGATGACACCAAAGTTAGACGAGTTTTGGTAGACGGAGGAGCAGGGTTAAATCTGTGCACTTTAAAACTAATTAAGGCTTTAGGTATCTCAAAAGCATGTGTAGACATGACCAAAATTATTGTCATAAAAGCTTATGATGATGAGGAATGAAAATCAAAGGGGGTGGTAACACTTCCTATCAGAATTGGTCCTGCAGTAATGGAGACAAAGTTCTAGGTCTTGGATCTCACCCTTCCTTATAACCTTCTCGCTAGGTAGATTCCCATGGATTCATGCCAGAAGGCAGCCCCTTCCACATATCATCGGGTCTAAATTCCCTTACAATGCAATAAAATAACTATAGATGGTGATCCATCCTTCCAAGTATTGCAACTCACCCAGCGAGACGCCTTTACCAAGTGCCAAAGAAACCAAGAGGCTCCCCATCATCCATCCTTCCTATGTTGATCCCAACCACACCTCACTCAACATCTATTTCACCCTCAGTTCCTACCACTCTTAGGGTTGAGATCCAAGACAAGGGTTATGGAGAGTATTACATGAAAACTTCTTATTGTGTTAGTCATTTGATTCCTCCTAAGTCATACGGTTTACCTACATCAGATAGGAGACAATCTATGGTCACTATACACATTCCTCCCACAACAACTTTTAATAAATGGGGTGAATTAAGCAAAGAGGCCGTAAACATAGAAGATGTCACTTCTTGGTTGTATAGAGAAGATGATGAGGAACCCCTCTTACTTACTCATATATTCCGCAAAATAAATTTATATGCTGAAAGGGTTTCAAAATCATGCAAAAGCAAAGGATATGATGGACATAGTGGTTTAGCTTCTTAAAACTAAGATGGCGATTGAACCAATATTTGTTTCTCAAGCAATGTTTATAGATAGGGTTTCAATCATCTAAATTACGCCTTAGTAATTCCCATTAATTTTACTTGAGAGGGAAGTGTCAAAAGATATTAAGCATTATCTCATGAACCAAAGGGACCAATATCATTGTGACTGCACTCTAACGACATGAGTGGGATTCCCTATCCTCTACTTTCCATGGACCTCATAGTTATTTGGAGAACTTTAATTTGATGTTGGGTGCTCCTCAACAAATCCTTTGGAATTCAGCGTCCACCAAAAGAAAATGACAAAAGAGGAATGTTTTAAACACTACTATTGGGAATCACTTGATCCTACCGCTTGGCAACCTGAGCCACCTATTTCCAATAGTCAAACCTTGGCATTAGGCCCACCTATCCATCCACCTAGACTCAAATCTAAGAGCAAAAAGGACCTCGGGTACAAGACTTTGTAACCACATGAATAATTCAATCTTACCTTGACTCCATTAAACTTGATAACCTGAGATGATGACATGCCTTTAGTCTATCCCCTGGCAACCTCATTGATTGGGACCAACAAGACACACAATAACTGGCTCCTTAGACATTTTTGAGAATGACGAAGCAATTGCTGAGTACCTGGGATTATGAGAAGGCATACCAAACGGTGATCATAAGGATGGTTTTACTATTGACTTGGACAACAAAGCATATTTTGGGGAATCTGTTCAACCCTCCAGTCGCAAAAATGAGAAAAAGAATAAACAAGATAAAAAGGATGAGTCTTTAGGTGAAAACCGAAAGGAACCTTTAGACAATGGAAAAGTAAAAAGAAAGGATGCATCCGAAGGTGAAAACCTCTCTGAGGCACCTAAGGATGGAGGTTTGAACATTCTCCCCATTGCACAGGAAAAGTCACCCATGCTCGTTGAAGAATTAATAGAAGTCAACATAGGTACCAAAGAGAATCCTTGACTGGTTTATTTTGTAGCGTCATTGACAACAGAAGAGCAGCCGGAGTTCCATAACTTCTTTGCACAAAGATAGATAAATTTTGCTTGGTCATATGCCAACATGCCGGGGTTGGATTCTGAACTTGTTCTGCATCATTTTCCCTTACAACTAGGTGCCAAACCAGTGAAATAAAAATTGAGAAAAATGCACCCATAGATTGTTTTGTTAGTCAAGGCAGAACTCAAGAAACTCTTAGACGTTGGTTTCATCAGATCTATCGACTATGCAGATTGGATTTCCAATCTTGTACCAGTCACTAAACCAACAGGGGGCATCTGCATCTGCACTGATTTTAGAGATATCAACAAAGCTTGTCCTAAGGATGACTTCCCTTTGCCTAATATAGACATGATAGTTGACATGATAGCAGATATGAGATGTTGTCCCTTATGGATGGATTTTTAGGATATAACCAGATTAGAATTGCAACTGAAGACCAACCTAAGATGGATTTCACTTGTCCTTGGGGAACGTATTGTTGGAATGTTATGCCCTTCGGACTCAAGAATGCTGGAGCAACCTATCAACGGGCCATGACTACTATCTTTCATGATCTAGTACACACTCTTATGGAGGATTATGTTGATGAACTTATTGTAAAATCCAAGACAAGGGCATAACACTTACAGGTTTTAGACAAGATATTTCAAAGGCTGGAGAAGTATAAAGTAAGACTCAATCCAAAGAAATGTGTGTTTGCGTCAATCTGTGAAAGTCGCTAGGGTTATATCATTTTAGATCTAGGCATTAAGTGGGATCCGTACCTTGGCGTAAAGCAATCATGGACATGCCTCCACCCACTAATCTTTTAGTCAACTACACATATGGAAGGTTGCACTCCATCGTAATATTTATAGTAATTAGCGTATACATACATCCTTTTCAACATCTACTTAAGAAAGGGGTATCGTTTGCATGGACAGCTAGGTGCAGAGAGGCTTTTCATCTGATTAAGGAATATTTACTCACACCACTAGTCTTAATGCCACCTGTTGAAGGAATACCATTGATTCTTTATATTACAACAACCCATTCATCACTCGAAGCATTGCTTGCATAGAATGATGATGAAGGTCATGAAAGGGTAGTCTATTATATTAGTCGGACTTTGGTAGGTTAAGTGAGACTGACCCCAGTACCATTGAACAAGGCCCGCCTTGCAGAGTATTTGCTATCAAAAATTGAGGCATCTATATGCTAAACCATCAAACAAAATGTTGATTGCTAAAATAGACCTCTGAAATATCTCGAAGAAGATTACCGTATGACCGGGTTAAATGTAGTTATGTATACTTAGTGAGTACATATCCAGTATGTAGAAAGAAAGGCTATTAAAGGATAGGTCATTGTTGATCAATTAGCTGACGCACCCATACAGGCAGATCACCCATTAGTTGCAGACTTTCCTGATGAGTTCATATTCATAATTGACACAAACATAACATAGAAACTGTACTTTGATGGCTCACATACAAATCATGGTCTGTAATGTATAATCGCTTATTACACCACAGGTGATTCCATCCCTAAGTCATTCAGATTGTATCGCATGCACCAACAACATGGCGCAGGCGAAATTTCAGTGACAAGTTACGATGGTAGTCAAGGGAAAATTCATATTCGCAAGCAAGTATATGGGGATTCTCAACTAGTAATCTGACAGGTAAATGATGATTATGAGACTAAGGATGAGAAGCTTGCTCCATAGAAGTGCATGGCTGATAGCTTTAAAGAGTACTTTGACAAAGTCAAATTTCATCAAATACCTCGTGTTTTAAATAGGGCAGCAGATGCTATGGCTACAATTTCATCACTTCAACACCCTAAATAACGGCTCTAAGTTTGAGTTCTTGTAGAACATCTTTTGTCCCAAAATTCTACAATATCCTGTGGGGATCAAATGGTTTGTGATATCATATCCCGATTCCCCTCTATGGTACAAAGAAATCTATGATTACTCCCTTCGCGCCGATTGCCATACCTAATCGGCCTATCAATAAATAACCAACGTGAGGATATTCCTCCTCCGCAAGTTAGCTAACATAATTCATCGCCGGAGACACCCTATATAGACGTATACCTTAGATAATAATTCCTAATTAAGATGTCTTGATTCTAATCAAGCACAAGCAACCTTAAGGGTGCATGAGGGTATATGTGGTTCCCATTCTAGCAGTCCTACCTTAGCCAAAAAGATTATGAGACTAGGTTATTACTGGCCTACTATGGAAAAAGACTCATATGTCTTTGTAACAAAATGTCGCTAATGCCAAGTTCATGGAGACTTGATAAATGCGCCAGCACAAGAGCTCCGTCCTATAACATCACCATGGCCCTTTGCCCAATGGGGACTCGACCTCATAGGTAAGATCCACCCCACATCTTCTAATGGACACAAATTCATTATCATTTCCATTGAGTATTTTAAGAAGTGGATTGAAGCCATTCCTATGACATACATTACCGGCACACAGATTTCTAAATTTATCCTGAACTATATCATCTATCGGTATGGTGTCCCTAAGTCCATAATCAATGATAATGGCCGCCCATTTAAGAACCAAGAAGTCTGCCACTTGTGTGATGAATTTCATATCCAACATCACTTTTCCACTCCATACTACCCACAAGGTAACGGCCAAGCAGAGGTATCTAACAAGACCATCATTAGAATCCTCAAGAAGACTGTCAATGATGCTGGTCGTGACTGGCATTTACAGCTTAACCCTGCCTTATGGGCTTATCGCACAAGTATCTGTACTCCCACTGGTGCTACTCCATATTCACTTGTATTTGGTTCTAAAGCTATTCTGCCTATTGAGGTCGAGATTCCTTCCCTAAGGGTATCCCTAAAAGGCCACATTGATGATGAAGAGTACCGAGTATCGAGACTCCATGAGCTAGAATTCCTGGATAAGCGAAGATAGAAGGCACTAGACCATCTTCAAGCATATCAGAATCGCCTTCGTCATAGCTATAACATGAAGGTATTGAACATAAACTTTGACATTGGTGACTTGGTTTTAATGGAGAACCCAAAGAATCAAGCAGAAAGAGAAAAACCAGGAAAGTTTGAACCAAATTGGTTAGGACCTTATGTTGTTACGGAAGCTTTTGGATCTGGAGCGTACCAACTCTCTACTCCTGAAGGGGAACCATTGTCCTCACCAATCAATATTTTGCATCTGAAGAAGTTCTACGCATAGCTTCTGCGAGCCTTTATCTTAATTGGCAAAAATACAAAAAAATCAGAAAATCACAAAAAATCGTTATCAAGGTGAAAACCTGGCAAATAGGCATCTTGGTAACACCAAAAAAATTAGATAATCTAGAAAATAGTAAAGACAAATCATTCGTCCAATAGTGAAAACCACTTCGGTGGTGTTTTGGATAGGTACCATGGTGAAAAACTGGCAAACAGGTGCCATGTGTAGTTAACTCTGCTCCTTTGTCTACTATTATTCAAATCATAGTCCTTATCATTATATATAGTCCACTACCCTGTACATAGTCCACTCCCTTGTACATAGTCCACTCCCCTATACATATCCCTTATCCCTGTACATATCCCTTATCCCTGTATGTACTACCTATCCCTGTACATATCCCTTATCTTTCATATCCATCGCTTGTATATACCATTCATAATATGTGGTAGTCTTTCCCATAACTTGGAACGGTTGACATCAAGTGCAGTTCATATCCCCCATTTTACCCTATTCATAGTCAATTGGTCTTATACTCGACTAGGGGCAAACACTTGACATGTGTCATATTGCTTCTTACATTGGTTGTGTTGGAGACGTAAAACCATGGAAAATCCACAAACATCGCAAAATGACCCGAGAAAACATAAAAACACTAGAAAACTTCAAAAAGACAAAAAAAAAAATCAAAACATTTCAAAAATCCAAAAACAGAATTAGAGTTAGTCGCACTTGTCAGTCTTTGTCGTTTGTCGAACTACGTTGCCTCTGCGACTGGACATAGGCAAGGCCATCTGCTGATGTGCCCCCGAGGCATTAGTTTAGTCCATTTAGGTTTGTCTGTATAAATTCATGATTTAATCCATATGTCTATATGACAAGGTCATTGGTCGTGTCGAACTATGAGGTCTCTGCGTGTATAATGTAGGCAAGGCCATCAATCGATGAGCCCCCGAGGCCGCACTAGGCCAGTCCTTTAGGGTTTTGTCATCACACAGAGTCAATTGTCAACGCATCGTCTCAAGTCATGCATCAATCTGGTGAACAAGTCAGCAATGTCTCTAAGTCAAATCAAATAGCTTGCCAAACAGAAACAATCAAAACAGATCAACAAATGTCTGCTACAGGATGTGTCCTTCCTGGAAACAAACATCATCATCATGGAAATCAACCTGTATCTTGTTCAGGATGAGTCCTTCCTGAATACTGATATCAACAAAAAAATTTATGTCTTATACAGGATGAGTCCTTCCTGCATCATCGACATTGTCAAATAATCAAACATAGCCTTACATAGGTTATCACATCAACGACATCTGACTCAACGTCTTATACGATATATGTCTTTCTAAAACCAGGCTTTGTCATGCCTTATATAGATAGTCATAACATCGACACCAGACTCACAGTCTTATCTGGTATGTGTATCTCCTGAAATCAGGCTCTGTCAATCAATCCTTTTATCAATCAAAACAAATCAAAGAAACAAATCAAGTTTTGGCAAATATTTTACTAGATTTTTGACTTATTTATCTTATCTTTTCAGTTGAATTTATGATGGGAATTAGGTTACTAGCTTTCTCAAGGATGTCCCATGAAGGATTTAGAGAAGCAACGATGTATCAGAATTCTATTTTCTTTGACTGCTGTCTGTCGACTTCCTTTTACATTTGATTTTGAGTCATGTTACTAGTTTCCTCAAGGATGTCCCATGAAGGATTTAGAGGAGCAATGACGTCTCATGACCCATCTTTTACTTTGTTTGTTGTTTGTGGTTTGTCCTAACAAAAATACTGGGGCAACTTGTGCCCTTAGTATGAGTTAATGACAATCCTTGTCTGCGACTGTCTGTTATTAGCAAGTGGATGACCTTGCACACCTTGATTTATGTCATATCATGGTGTTTTTCTCCATTTGTATTAGTCCCGCCCAATGATGATAAAGTGCAATACCTTTTGTGATATAACAAAATATCGAAGATTGCTAATACTAACATCTATCTCTTGTCTTTCGTTCTTTCTCGATCTTTCTTTCCGCACTAACAGTTCTTCTTTCTTGCATTATGACGGAGTCCTGTGACACAAAACATTATACATCATCTTGCATCCACGTACATGTTAGAAAAATACATACATATAGACATATTCCATATCTAGATCATCATGGCATAATAAGCATTCATCATCAAACAATACATACCATAAGCATTCTATGTACAAAGCAACTATAAATATATGCATCATATTACATTGGTATAAGCATCACATGTAGCCGGCATTATACATATAACATCATATTGCATCTCATAATTATAAATTGCATACATCATATAGAATCAACATCACATAGAATCAACATTATCTCATTAGCTACATAAACATCATAAAATAAATATGATCATCCATCACATAGGCATATCATATAAACATCACATGTATAAATAAAGACTGCATAATCAATACATAGAAATGCATATCATGAGAATCACCGCCAAAATCATATATATATATATATATATATATATATATATATATATATATATATATATATATATATATATATATCGCTCAACTGTGTCACATCACAATGTCATAATATATCAATAAAACATGGAAGCCCACAAGCTATAAGATCATAATACAATGTCTCGATGCATCTCAAGAAGTATCCCTATCCTGAACTGCCACTGCTATCATGCCTAGAGTGTGTGGAGG